>BHEV01008892.1:0-30433 GCA_004319985.1 Emydocephalus ijimae | reverse complement strand
CAGAGGCACAGACAATCGTTACACACTGAGGTGCCTTTAAATGTACCCGACTCCAATTCGGAGTGAGCGTAGCCCCGGGAAACTTTCAAAGTTTGATGGAAAGACTATTACAAGGGATAAAAGGCGTTGTCCCATACTTTGATGATGTGTTAATCGCTGCCCTTACCCCGAAAATTTTACGGGATCGCCTGAGGTTGGTTCTCCAGAGATTCAAAGATGCAGGTCTTAAAGTGAAGAAAAATAAGTGTAAATTGTGCTTGGATCATGTCGAATTCTTGGGATATTTGATAGATAGCCAGNAATTCTTGGGATATTTGATTGATAGCCAGGGCATTCACCCTACCGACAGCAAACTGAGGGCAATCAAAAACGCTCCCAAACCACGGAATAAGGCCGACCTCCAGGCGTTTCTAGGCCTTATTAACTTTTATAACGTATTCCTCCCACACAAGGCAACGGTGGCTGAACTCCTACACTGTTTATTGGACAAAAAAGCAATCTGGGTATGGGGACATAGAGAAGAGCAGGCGTTTCGAAATGTAAAAAATTATTGACTTCTGACGCTGTACTAATGCAGTACAATGAGACTTTGCCGTTAACGATCACGTGTGATGCATCGCCTTTCGGAGTAGGCGCCATTTTGAGCCATGTTTTGCCAAACGGTAGCAAAGCCCCTGTTGCCTATTTCTTGAAGATGCTTTCAAAAGCAGAACGCAATTACAGTCAGATTGATAAAGAAGCCCTTGCTATTGTGTCTGCTGTCAAGAGATTTCATGAGTACGTGTACGGCCGAGCCTTTACTATAGTGACTGACCACAAACCTTTGCTGGGAATAATAGCGAGAGATAGGCCAACCCCCTATATATAATCTCCCAGAATGACTCGCTGGTCAGAATTCTTGGCTGCCTATAATTATCGGCTGCAACACCGCCCGGGGAAGGCCATTCCCCACGCTGACGCATTGAGCCGAGCACCACTTCCAGAGACCATTGATGACCCCGCGCCTACAGTGACAATGTTGCAGATCGAGACACTTTGAACACCGCCATTAACAGCCCGAGATATCGCGATGGAAACGAAACGCGACCCCACCTTAGCATAAGTCCTCAGTTGGGTCGAGCGCAGATGGCCATTGGACCAGATACCTGATGACTACGCCCCATTCAAAAGTCGACAAACGGAATTGTTTTCACAGAAGGGCTGCATTATCTGGGGAGATAGAGTTGTTGTCCCAGAGGAGCTACAACGAGCGGTACTAAGAACCTTGCACGATGGCCATCCCGGCATCGTGCGCATGAAAGCCCTCGCATGTAGCTATGCATGGTGGCCGGGCATCGACAAGCAGATCGAGACATGGGTCAAAGCTTGTCACAAATGCCAGGAAGTAAGCAACGCCCCACCGAAAGCAACCCCAACCCAATGGGAAACACCGCGGAGACCCTGGTTCCGTATTCATCTGGACTTTGCGGGACCTACCAAAGGCCACACATTCTTGTTAACAGTGGATGTCAACTTGAACTGGCTCGAAATCCATGAAATGAGGAATACAACAGCCGAAGCAGTCATCAAGAAACTAGACAGACTATTTACAACACATGGATTACCAGACATTCTCGTATCCGATAACGGACCCCAATATACCGCGTTGTCCTTTGAACAGTACCTGGTGGACCGCGGTATTTGCCATGCGCTAACTTCACCGGCGCATCCTGTGGCCAATGGAAGGGCCGAGCGCATGGTACAATTCGTCAAGAAAACACTACACAAAATGGACTATGACAATATCGAAGAAAAAATAAACTGGATACTCCTTTTGCAGCATATCACTCTGCACAGCGTCACCAACAAAACTCCCACCAAATTGCTAATGGGACGGAAGCTCCGCTCCCACCTCGACCGACTACACCCATCGTACGAACCTGAGAAACCACACGGATCCAGCGGGCAATGCCGTACCTTCCAGGTAGGCGACTTGGTATTCGCTAAGAACTTGTCGGGCGATCCGTTGTGGGTCGAGGCGACTGTGGTCTGAGTCACCGGCCCTAGATCGTACCTTGTGGAATGTCGCGATAATAGACTATGGAAGTGCCATAT
Source organism: Emydocephalus ijimae (assembly GCA_004319985.1). NCBI lineage: Eukaryota > Metazoa > Chordata > Lepidosauria > Squamata > Elapidae > Emydocephalus > Emydocephalus ijimae. The sequence goes on along the minus strand of BHEV01008892.1, from coordinate 28,339 downwards.
TGATCAACTACGATCAAGGCTGCAGTCAGGGGTCTCCGAGTCCCCTGATGTCCAAACTGAGGGGGGAGGAGATACAGAGGAAGATGAACTTGAAATAGCAGAAAGCTTTAATGATAGAAATGACAGCGAAACGGAAACACGTGAAGAAGAATCAGGGATGGGAGTGAGCTCGCCTCATGGTGATACCGAAGATGTTGGTGACAACGAGAATTCGAACTCAGAGTTAGAGGCACCCCTTTCACCAGACAACGTCCTACCTCAACAAGATTGCAGCCAAATACCAGGTGCACAACGAAAGTCAAATAGACTAACAAAACAACCGGCCTACTTCAAGGACTATGTAACCGCACCCCGTAAACGGAACCCGGGGGGAAGGGGTGTTGTGAATGAATAAAAGTGTTCATAAAGTTATCAAGAGCTTGAAGTCAAGTGCAGGGTTCTGGCCCTGCACTTCTGATTGGCCGTTAATGGCGACCTCAGACTGGTCCGTTCAGGTGAATCTGATTGGCCATTAACGAGCCTCTCTCATTGGTTAACAGAGCTAGCGCTCCCGGGTTTTCATTGGTTGAATATCTAATAAGTTGCCTATATAAGGAGGGCCATTGCAGCCATTGAGCTGAGCTGTCACACCATGTTAATAAAGAGTTTTGAAGTTCACCGTTTCACCGGCTCGTCTCCATTCTTCTTGCCCACGCTCAGAACCTAACAGCTGCCCTAAGCGCCCAGTCTCAGGCCATGCACCTGCAAGGACGAAGAAAAAATGGTTGCAAACTTTACTGACAAGTTTGCAAAGCAAATGCTCAAGCAGCAAAGGAAATGTGGGTGGAAATGTGCACGCACTCATGCCCACTGCAGAAAACAAGTTCCCCCAAAATCCAGCAAGCTTGCTTTGAGAAAGTTTCTTTGAGCAAAAATTGCAAAGCACTGCTGTCATCTCTATATGACAAAACCTTGCACTGGGAGAGGGTGGCAGCTCAGACTCCTCATTTTCAGAGACTGGCGACAGCTGTGTCTCCTGGTTACCAGCCAGCATAGCATTCTCTGCCTGCAACTCCTTAAACTGTGGGTTGTCCAGCATCTCTGGAACTGGCTGTTGATTGTTGGTCTCCTCGTTAGAGTCCAAGCAGGCTATGATATTTAGCTGATAAATTATCTCGCACTATATAGAATATTTCCCCTGTTCCATGTATTTTAATTATTTGAGCAACTGTTATCTGCTAGCATACATAAACAAAAATAGTCAGACTGCTTAGAGAGCACAAAGTTGTCTTTTTCCCTTCCCACTCAGCATCATATGCAAGAATTATGCCAAAATAATTGTGCATGTGAGCTTAGCTATGATTTATCATATTTAAAGAATAGTCTAGTCCTAAAGAAGCATCATTCTTTTATTTATTTCACAGAATGGATATGCTACTCCAGGCATAAACTTTAAGTAGGTTTTTCCCCCCATTTTCTGTTCAATCATGTCTGATTCTTGGAGACTACTTGGACAAAGTCTCTGCAGTTTTCTTGGCAAGGTTTTTCAGAAGCGGTTTGCCATTGTCTCCTTCCTAGGGCTGAGAGAAAGTGACTGATCCAAGGACACTCAGCTGGCTTTGTGCCTAAGGCAGAACTCAATCTCCCAGTTCCTAGCCTGATGCCTTAACTACTACATCAAACTGACTCTCTTTACAACTATAAAAAAACAAACAATTAAAAAACATATTTTTCATAATATATTTTATACAATAAAAATTTCCAATTCCCATATAAAACCATAAACTAAAGCACAAAAAGATGAATACCAGTTACCAAGCCTTGGAACTTATAATCCAAAAGTTCAGCAGAAGAAAATTGTCTCCATCTCTTTTCTGAAAGGCAAGAGACAGAGCTTCAGTCTGATGGACAGGCTGCTCCGTAAGATTGGGGAAGTCACTAAAAAGTCCTGCTTCAGTCTCCAACCCTTAATATCTCAGGTAGACAAAATCAGAAGTGGATATTTTCAGACAAAACGCACAGGATGGGTAGATTCTACTTACTGTAGACGTGAAGAAAACAAGGACCTGTACCATAAAAGCCTTATCAGCACTTAGAAATATATTCAGAAACCTAGTTAGTTTGCAGTTATAGATATTATTCTGCTAAAATGACTGCCACAAGTCATCAAGTGGGCAGGTACATTTTGAGTTAACTATAATTCCAAAGCAGCCTTCAAAGATAGCTCCAAATAAAGTGCATTGAAGTCATCCAAATACAAAGTGACAAGGACACAATGGCTGTCAACACTATACCACACTCCAAAAAAGACAACGCTAAACAAAAGTTCAAGATACAAGTGTAGTGGAATAAATGTGAGAAGGAAAATATATCTCTGCATGACATTTTTTTTAGGAATAAAGTCTCTAGGCTAGATGTAAAATGTAGACTAATTTGTACAAGAAATTTATTATGTACAGTACAAGTGGTCCTCAACTTACAACACTTCATTTAGTGACTATCTGAATTACAACAGCACTGAAAAAAATTATTTATGATAGTCTTTACACCTAACGACCATCATAACATCCCCAGGATTGCATGATCAAAATTTGAGTACTTGGCATGTGTTTATGACAGTTGTAGTGTCCCAGGATCATGTGATCACCATTTGGTGACTTCCCAGCTGACTTCCAACAAACAAAGTCAATGGGGAAATTGGATTCATTTAATGACCACATGAGCAGTCCTTAATAGTCCTATACAAAATGCAACAACTTTTTGTATAGGACTATTAAGATATTGAAATCCCCAGGGCACCGTATAAAACAGTATATTTCTGTGAGTGTACTAAAATCACAAAATGACCAGAAAATTATCTAGATTTGGATCAATCATGAACAAATTATCTGGCAATTGCCACAATAATGTCTAAATCCTGCTGTGATGTTGACTCAGGTAGTGCCTTTAAAGTCAAATAAGTTAAATAAACAGCCACGGGTGTAGCCCTCAAGCAAAGTCCAAAAACAAAAAGTCATTTCAGCAATCTGAGTCGATGAGAAAAAGCTTTGTATGACACAAAGATGTTGAGTCTCTCAAATTAATTTTATCTAAAGCTGAATCTCAAAGTCCAACTCCAGGCTCTTTTAACATCGGGATCTTAAAATGGCTGCCAAGAGCAACAAATAATTTGGGGAGCTACAAGAAAACATCATCCTCTGAAATATATTGTACTGAATGGAGTAAACTCTTCAAAGCCCCAGTAAATATTGCACAGATTTGAAACTTACTCACCATACATCTATACAGAATCGGTATAGTACATATATTCTCTTTTATTGGATTTGAATCTAAGTTCCCCCACTGATTATCCAAGCCATTGCACTTACCCAGTGGGCTGCGTTGTGATATGACATATTAGGTGTGTATGAGATGGCTTTGTTTCACTTGTGCTGTCCCAGCCAGTCTATGGGACTTGGATAGTTACTTAAGAATTATAAGCTATCCCCTTAAGGGAATGCATCATGGTAAATGTAGTTAAAGGTATCCTGGGAAATGTAGTTCATGTCACGTGACCACATCTGTAATCCTGATTGGTCACTAAATTGACCCTCGATGGATTGGGGGACTTTCCCTCACTTTTGCCCCAACTCCCTAATTCATGGGAGCTGCTTTCTATCGCTACAAGATGGGTTGGGAGATAACTATCTTTTACTACAAGGCAGATACACAAAGGATTGGTCATTAAAGAAGAACTTTGTCACAAGTATGAGTTATGAGGATACCTGATGAACTAATAAATGTACTTTGTTATGGACATCTTGTTGAGTTATCTATCTGCATCTGTACAGCTTCAATGTACTTCAAAAGGAACAAGAGGCAAGGGAGAAGTCCACATCTGACATAGGTCTTCAATCACAAGCAGCTTCTTCCCACCATTCTAAGAAAACCTCCTCTCTCCAACCCAAATCAGCTAGACCACAGGCAGGATCCAGTGTCTCACGCCAATTCTCTGCTGCCGGCTCTCACCATCCTTCCAGAGCATCCTTCTGTCATAACAGCACACCTAAGGCCTCCAAAGCAGCAAGTTACGCCGAACGGGCTGCAGAAGCTGAAGTAGAAGCTGCAGTAGCAGACATAGAGCTATCCGCCACACAGGAGGTAACACGGCAGAAGGCGGAAATAGCAGCTCAACAGGCTGAAATAGCCAAAGCCCAGGCCAGACAACAAGCAGAAATGGCCAAAGCGCAGGCCAAATTGGAATTGGCCGAACGGCAAAGAGACGCCACGACAAAGATGGCACGTGCAGCAGTATGGCGGAAGATGGCCGACAACACCTCCCTCCAATTCAACCTCGGAGAGTTGGGAGAAGAGAGCCCAGATACATGCGTCAAAGCCTACATGAATGAGCAGCACTCGCTTCGAAACAAGCAGGTGCAACTACCTCAGTTGCCTAACAGTCTCCCACTACCAAGGGAGAACACGGATGAATCTCAACTACAGACCCTACACATCAGTTATGCAACTGATGTTGTACAGCCTAAAGTACAAGATTCATTTCCCACCAACAGTAAACCTTCCCCAATTGATGTACATACTAAGGTCCGAGGTTCTCTTCCCAGCACCAGCAACCCTACCGCAATGTCTCACGCCCTGCTGGCTGAGCAACTTAATCCACCAGTGGTCAAAACAACTTCTCAACAAGTCAACATGCCATCAACATCAACTGCCACACTCAATCCACAGGCAGCAGCATGCCTGCCACAACCTCAATACCAATCCGGCTCCCAGGTACCACAAGGTAACTGTGGCCAGCGTACACAGCAGCGTGATGCTCGACCATCGTCCCCAGTATGGGAGAACAACATCCTCTGTAAGTACTGGGAAGAAGACTACAACTCATCGTTGACTTACAACCCGAACTCACCCGATGAGAATCCAGGGGGAGAACCCTCTACATCAATACCTCCCCCCAACTGAGCAAATGCTGAAGATTACTGGAGAAACTTGGCTGTACAGAGTGGAAAGCTAAATTTGCATGCCAACGGAGTTCGCAAATTCTCTGACAAGCCAAGCAGCGAGTATCTAGTATGGAATAAAGTTTTCCTGCGCCCCTTTCAGGCGGCACACTTGAACCCTGATGAAATAATCAGACACTTGATAGCATGGCTAGGGCCACAGTCTGCCAAAATGCCGAGGACACTTTTGGCATCCCACTTAGATGACCCGGCCACTGCCCTAAGGTTATCATGGAAAAGGCTTGATGAACTGTATGGCGCTGTATGGGTTGGGAGATAACCATCTTTTACCACAAGGCAGATATGCAAAGGATTGATTGGTCATTAAAGAAGAACCTGGTGAACTAATAAATGTACTTTGTTATGGACATCTTGTTGAGTTATCTATCTGCATCTGTACAGCTTCAAATCCACCTCTGTACAGGATACAGAAAATCACCTCAAGGAAGTGCTTTTGATCATCTCATAGTCTCTTCGATCACTTGCAAAAGGCAGGAGAGGCTTTCTGCCTGCAGAGGAAGCCGCAAGGGGGAACTCTGCCCCTGGCGATGCAAAGTGAAAAATCCCATGCCTTTTTGCTTTAGAAGGGAGGCTGCTGTTGCATGACTTCACAGGGGGTATTCAAGGTGTGTTTCATTTGAACCTTCTTTCTTTTTGAAACAAAGCTCTTTGAAAAAAATCTCAACAGCCTTCTTACACATAGGTATATGATGTATGTTTGGGCACTTCACTAGATATAGCCTAACCTTGTTCATCCAGAAATAACTTCAGCTGGGTTTGTTAGACTTACTTCAGGAACTGTTTCGATGAAATGTTTGCTGGGTAAAAAGAACCTAAGAAATTGATTAAATAAAACCAACACATTTCCTACATCAAAAGCCTAATTAAACTTGAGAAGTCTCATCTGAACATATGAACAAATAACAAGACATTATTTAGATGATAGAATAATTAAGGAGTTGGAGGAATGTGGCATGATGCATTTTTCAACTTTGACTTCTTCTGCCACACCTTTTCAGCTAGAGACATTGTGTTGAATCAGAAACCAAGAAAGAGTGAGAACATCCCGGCTATGAACCAAGCCACAAATCTCTACACACAAGTGCACATGAATGCAGCTGAGTTGGAGTGGAGTCGCTGGTTCTTGATTGTGGAAGGGGGTCAAAGAGCAAGCCAGTAAAGACTGAGATCCAAATGTTTGAGAGTCATTTCTGGTGGGAGCTGCTTTCAACAAGGGAAAGAGTTAAAGGTCCAGAAAATGGAGTCACTTCTTTCAATAACCCCAGTATCAATCAGAAGGAACTGGCAGGGCCAAGCCATCGGAGAAGCTATAAATAAAATATAGGAATGAGCTCTCCAGGGATCTGTCAATTATATTACCTTGCCTCCTCCTATTAATTTCATCAAGATGCTGAGCTGTAATCTTCATTTCTTGGGAAGCAGTGCCCTCCAATGGGAGCAGTTACACATTGTAGTTTGAGACTGTGTATTTCAGTCTCCCCGCATACATATAGCGAAGAAGAGAGGACATAAGCTTTGATCTTCAAACTCTCTCCTATTGCCAGATTCCTGTTTCAATGAGATTGACGCTATATAAGTACATTTGAGCTCTGACTCATAGTTTCTGATCTATGCTTTTGCAGTTGCAACATAACACAGAAGGTTCTAGAACCTTTCTCTACTTGCCATTAAGTGCAGCACAAAACATGTCCCAATAACCTTTTTTTCATGTGTCTTGATGACATTGCCTTCATCTGATTGCCAGCCTTTAGACATCCTTAGCTGTACCAGCATTACTATTTCTCCTTATACTGATTGTCAATGGAAGTAAGTATATATTTTAAATTTCCCTTATCATTCTGCTGGTAGACAGCAACATCTCTGCATCTATTTCCCTTTTTAGTCTTGTTCAATATATGTACATTTGGTTTTTCTTTCCTAAATGTAGAACCCTACTTTTTTCACCATTGAATTTTGTTTTTTTAGATAAGGTCCTGTGTTCAAATCTGTCAATATCTGAACCTTAAGCTTTTCTGTATCTTAAGCCTATCTTCTGGAGTGTTGACTATCCCTGCCAGCTTGGTGTCATCTCTAAATTTGATGAGTTTTCCACCTATCCCCTCATCTGAATCATTGATGAGACACTGAAGAGTCCTGAGATTAAGACAGAGAATTGGAGTACCCCTTCGTGTAGATGCAGTTCCATTGATTGTTGATGACATGTTGAGTGTGGTTGGTCAGCCAGTTAGGAATCCCATCTGGTGGTGACTGGACAGTGATATCTCTGCTCTCTAATATTATTTAACTTTCCTCTCTTCTCCTACAATTTTCATTTGGAAGCAACACACTCAAAACTAATGGAAACCAATTATTACATACAGTTCAACTCTCATATTCACAAACAAAGAAAACTAGTTGTGAGATACCAACCAGTAATCTACCATAGATCATCTTAAGGCTCCTGCCAAAGTACATTCAGATCTAGACATGTCTTTCTAGATTGAGCATTGAAAAAGTCTGATCCTTTCAAAACAAACCTCTGTCCTATATCTGCTAGATTTCCAAGCTGATTCCCAGGTCAAGAGACTTCAAGAAATCAATAGCACCTGGTTAGCAGTAGGGAGGAGGCTATATATTGAAGTGGAAGGTAACAAGCCAACTAATTCTTTGCTGCTTCAGGATGCAACTGTCTGCCTGATATCAACTGTTGCCAGTCTTGCTATCTGTCAAAATTTGTCTCTACCTCAGCCATCACTTTTACCATTACCCACCCCTAATCTAAATTAATGAGAGTAATTAAGGAGAGTAAAAGAAAGCCAAGAGAATCCACCAATCCCTGTCCTTAATATACCTTGTATGTGTGAATAATAAGAATACCATTTCCTTGTATCATGCTTGTGGTAGGATAAAATTTATCAGTATAGGCAGCAAATTTTATATTAGTATTGTTTCCTGCAAGCTCAAGGACTGAGAGATAGCATTTCTATTTGGCTTTGAAGAAAAAGTTATAGTTTAATCTCGTTTTTCAGCACCATCATAACATTGATCACTGAGCAAGTGGTGGTGAGAAGCACCTGTAATTAAGGAGTTTGAGCAAGTAGAGGTGAGCCTTGATAACAGAACAATACAGAGGAAATCTCCCAGAATATTTTTCTCAATGCAGCTTACTTAACTTTTTGACACTCTTAAGACAGTAATATAAGAGAGAAATTGTGATTCTTAATATTTCTTAGAATGATGTTATTTAGAAATGTACAATTCCATCAAACAGCACATGCTGTGAAAAAAACATTAGATTTCCCTTAATCAGTTCATACTGTCTACAAATCAGTGGTGGTATTCTACCAGTTTGGCTCGGTTCTACCGAACCGATAGAGATGATGAGCAGTGGAGACCGAACCAGTTCTCTCCTCCGCTCTTTTGGGCCTGCCTGCCTGCCCCCAGGGCTCCCATATTCACCTTTATCTTCTGCTTTTGAAGTGCAGCTGCTTTGAGTGGCACAGAAGAGTGCCACGCAGCAGCTGCTGAAGTGACTGGGAGAGTGCAGGCTTGCAGGAGGTGAGTTAGAATGCCTCTGCACCTGCGCAAAATGCATTTGGTGCCTGTGTGCACACAAAGCATGCTCACCAAGCCACTCCCACTGAACCGGTGGTAAAACTTTTTGAATCCCACCACTGCTACGAATAGTATTGTTTTTATAAACAATTGAAAGGCAATTAAGGTGACTGTTGAACCTATTTAATTAGGTGTGAATCACAGTTGCAAATAAAGCAGTAATATTTTGTGACTAGAAGAACTCTAGAAGGCATGGGTAAAGAATTTGAGGGATTGGTTGAGAAGTCTGGCTGATATAAGTGATATTATTGCTTTGGGGGGGCAAGGGGGGTTTTTTAGTAAAATGTGGCAATTGGTACTCAGCTAGACATCCACAACTGGAAAGGGTTTGAGCCATGCAGCATTAGCCAAACATGAAAGAACTATGAAGAGAAAGAAAATGAACTCTGCACTGTATGAGACAAGATAACATTTTCAGCAGGTGACTTTGGATTCCAGTACCCACTGAAATTAATGCAGTGCCTTTAATTCCATGTTTTAAGGAGACTTCCATTTTCACATCTTATTTGTCAATAAGTTATCAGCATAAGAACACATGTAAAAATCTGTGATTTTCTATAATTTAGCATATATCTGAAACATTTGAACGTATGCCCTATAAATTAATGAATAAATAGCAATTCTGGAACTTCAAAATATTCAAGCCATTCCATACCTCTCACAAAGGTTCATCATATAACAATGAAATAAAGTATCATATGAATATAAACATAAATAGAATTTACTGTCTAAACCAAATTAATGACTTGTTATAAAGGAACTGTTCCTAATGCACAATGGTGCTGACCTTAGAGATTAGAAATTTGGCACCTGTGTAAAACAGCTTTCTCTTCCTTAAAATAAATGTTGCCTGGTATGTACATGGGAATACTATTTTTATAAAGTGTAGTTTTTGTTTGCAGATGTTATTTTTTATTATTTCAATGCATAATACAATTTCTAGTCATAGACCATGAATTTCTTGCTTGTATACAGTATATGGGCTGATCAATGTTGGTAGCATACCAAATGCAAAAAATGTAATACAAGCAAGATGCAGAAATCTCCAAATTGTGCAATTGTAATATTTTGACAGCCGAGATGCGGAGGGGGGAATAGGAAGGACGAATGTTGCAAAGCCTCTGCGGTCATTCATAAGTGTGAATGACTGCCGTGGTGCTGCAACATTCGCAACTTTGGGACTGTGTTGTAAGTACTTGGGGAGTTATGTCGAAACTTTGAACAGTTGCTAAGTGATCTGTCATAACTGGAGGATTACCTGTACTGTATATAAGATCAAAAGTAATTTCTTTTGTCCAGACATTATTCATGTGTTTATTTAGAAGGCATACCCACTGAGGAAATTATTGATAGGATTAAAACACTAAAAATAAACTTTACACATTCTATATGTGCCCCTATACTCTAGGCACTGAAGTTATACTTTTAATAAGACTCTAGCTTTTCCCCATGTCAGAAATGAAAAAATGTTCATAATAAAATGCAAAGCTCATCTAAGATATGTATGTTGGAATGAATAAATGAATGAATATTGAAACTGAAGATCGAATTATAAGCTTGCTGATGCAAAAATAAACTGCACCAAACTCAGCTGTGAAACTGCAGGAAAGGGAAACAATAGTAAAGACATGGTATTAGCTCTGGGAACTGCACGATTGCCTTAAAAGCAATCTATGCTTGAAGCCAGGTGAATTTGTAATTTGTGGTAGACTTTAAAATACATCTCAGCTTCTGAACTATCTGACTGAAAAGATGCACAAAATCAATATCACGTAGGGAGCCATTGAGATGACCTTACAGAAAATATTCAGAAAACCATTACAAAAACAAAATGAGTCGAAGCATGTCTTGAGCTCAATGGGAAAGGAAAGTATTAGGACTGTTCCTTGTCCAGCTCCTTGCAGTATAAGAGGAAGGGAAGAGAAAAAGAGACTTGTAATAACCTACCCATCATACAATATTCAAAGTATAGTGACCAGATTATATCAGTAAAATTTATTTCTAGTTTTGTTGTGGGGTTGAAAAGCTGAAAAGTGTTTTAAAAAACCCATTGAATATTCAGAATGCTAGTATTTCATTGGAAAATAAATACTACTTGGATAAGAAAAAGAAAATGCAAATTTAATTTAGAAATAATGTTTTGAGTAGGTTCAGAGCTTTTCTGCTATAAATATTACTGATGTCTTGGATACTATTTTCTACAGAAAATGTTTGATCTAAAGCGCTTTTACTTTAGATCAAACATTTTCTGTAGAAAATAGTATCCAAGAATATGAATGCAGCCAAACATATGAATAAAGACTGAATTATAGTTTACTAGCTTGTGTAACAAAACAAGCAACAGTTTGACTTAAAAATAAACAATCTGATGCAGGAGTGTACAACTTCGACAACTTCAAGACTGGCTGGAGAATTGTGGGAGCTGAAGTCCACAAATCTTAAAGTTGCCACGGTTGGACATCCCTGATCTAATGCAAGTCCAACTTAGTACATATACCCATATCTAGAGAATATCATTTTTTTAAAAAAAGGCAAAGACTCTCACCTTCCTTTTACCTGGATGTTTTGCATTGTTACATTTAGCATTGGGGGGATTCATATTCTAACCAGTAGGGCTCTATAGTTACAATCCTTCCTAGACTGATGGGCAGCAACAATTGCTTCTCTAATATCATTTCAGATAAAATCCATGGGTAAGAGGATGAGAACACTTCTGGTTTAAGAATGTATTTATTCACATTTATTAATCTGGGCAAAATTAGATTTCTAATACCTAGTAGAAAAACAATCCAGTTCCTGAAAGTTTTGCAAGATCACTCCATCCTCTTTCAGTAAATTTTCCAAGTGAAATATTACATGTTTGAATTTTCCAATGTTTTCTTTCAATGTTTTCCACTAGTCCTCTTCAAGTCCTCAAAAGTTCTGCAAAACAACCTTGATTGATGCTTCCATTTCTAGCTCCTTTTTCTGAACTAATTACCCTGAAAATTGCATACTTTTCTTTTTTTATATATGTATACAAGTGCAGCTCTGTGAAAGTTTGGCCATTAACGACAGCTTTAGCCAGATGAATTTATTTTTATATGTATATAAAAAGATATATACATCTTTTTAGATACATATTTGCAGATACTTTATCCCTAGATTGTTAAAGGCTTTCTTTTCAGCCCCCTCACCCCACAATCCTTTCTTCCATGTCATCTTCCACATTATCTCCATCCAGCGTAACCAAAACCAGGCAGGCGTCCAGTCTAATTACACCGACTACGACGCTCTATCTGAGTTTTTAAACAGTACTCTATCACCTTTTGCTAGCGTCGCGGTACAATGACACAGCGCAAAAAAAAAAAAAAAAAAGCGCCGGAAGTTTAAACGAGTGACTAAGCAGGGTGCGACCAGCGGGCGAGCCTTTTTCGCTTCAAGCTGCTGGGCTGAATCCCTCGCCATCTGGGCCCATTTGGGTCGTACAGGTGAGAGACGAATCCTGGAGCTGAGCCCACGACCCTTCGCTCTGCGGAACACCGGCGTCTTTCTTCCTCGGCAGGTTTTGCTAGGATGCAGGGTGGGGCTAAGGACCCCTCCTGTTTTTCCGGTGATGAGGTCCCATGAACCTTGAGAATAGGCCCCATTCAGCCCTTTCTGCATCCGTCGGTGTTCACGCATCCCCTTCCCCGTAAATAGATCTCCATATTAAAGTGTAAGTTTGGGCCTCGTTACCTGTTCCCCATTTTTGCCAATGTCATGATTAAGACTCGGTAACTCAACGGTGTAAATACCAATTATGATACTGAGAAAGACCCTGGATGTGTCATTTTATCTCTTTGTTTCCCCACATCCGTTAAGAATACAGCAACCTCGTCTGGTCGAATTTGCTGAGATGTCTTGATTATGGTGATCTTCTTCCATGTTCATTTGAGTTCATAGTCTGAATAGGAAGTGGATCTTTTATCAATTGTCAGTAGTTATAAAAACAGCTGCTAAACTGAAGTTGTCAAAAATGTTTAATTTCAAGAGTATTTTTGAAATTGTGCCTCTATAAATTGAATAGTCAACTAGTGTCCTTGTCTGACATTAGTGGCATAAGTTACTACCATGTTGGAGCAAAAATAATGTAAACCTCTCCCACCCAATACATAAAACACTAAACTTGCCACTGGTTCTTCTCAGATAAAACAGGAAAAGTTTGACACCTATCATTTTCCTCTCATGCAGTAGTATTCCTTATTTCCTCTCAACTGCCTCTATTCCTTACAACTGCAAAAAACCTAAAGAGTTGCTGACATATTTTACTAACATGTTTATTACCTGCTGCTGCAGTGACTTTTGCTAGATTTTGGGAATCATAAGATAGTATTTCAGTAGAAATTTATCAAAATGAGGTGTGAGAAACTGCTGTATTGAGAAAAAAATGACCTGTAAATTACACTCACTAAAAAAAGGAGATATCAAATCAATTTATGTGAAGATAGGGTATTTTATATAAACTACATAGCAGCATAACAAATTAAAAATACTGGAAATAGGTTAAGAGTCCAGAGAATATAATCTGATCCCAGATTCTGTAAAATGTATTAGCAGACCTATGCTGATGAATACATCTTGATTTGAATATGCACTATGCCCTTGTGTTATATGATGATACTACATTAAGTTTTATGTGTTGCAGTCGTTTACTAGGAATAGGAGGCATAGTGTATCATTTCCAAAGCTTGGACGTGAAGTTAAATATGTTGCCTTTTGAACCTCTATACATATCAGAATAAAAAAAAAATCTCCAAATTATTTCATCATAATGATGGATATTTTTTTTCCATTTGAGTTTTGAATAAATTTTATTTTCTGTTGGGATTTAGCAGCTTTTGTGTCTATTCATTTTGAGTCTCATTATACTAAACCATCAACTAATTATTGCTCTATACCGGGGATGTCAAACTGGCAGCCCGCGGGCCAGATGTGTCACGTACAGGCCATACCCACCCCAGATCCACAAAGGCAAAAAAAGGTCACAATACGACATGTGACGCGATTCAGTTTGACACCCGTGCTCTGTACTATCTATTGTTGTATTTTATCTCTTCCCATCATCTGTCTTGATAGTTATAGAAGATGGCAAAATTTTTTACGCCTGTTGTCCAGGACAATCCATCTGGTTGGGGACCATGTGCTGTACCTGAGCAATTCAAAGATATGCCCTATCAGCCCTTCAGCAAAGGAGACCGGCTTGGAAAGGTACTTTTATCTGAATCTTTACACAGAAGTTCTTAATTAATTTTTAACTCATTGTCAGTTTGAGACTCTTTGTTAGCGGGATTTTTATACAAGGTACTACTTCTGACAATTCATTTATTATTCAGGAATCTGTATCTTAATTCCTATTGCACAGTTCCCAGAACAAAGTCTGATTTGGAATCAAACTACATAGGAAATAAATTGTAAAATATTATATTTTTTAAAGTTAGCTTTTCTTTCACTCTGGTTTTTCAGTACATCTCAACCTATGGTTATATCCAGTTACAGGGAATCTGAATGTTAGAATCGGTGATAGACTTTTTCCTAATGGTATTAATATCGCTAATGGTGAAATATGCTTGGACATACAGTCCAGTAACATTCTGAAAAATACAGAATCATCATCTTTATACAAGATGATAGGATCTAGGTAAAACATCTGCTTCTTAATTATTTAGGGAATAATGGCAATGTCAGTGGTGGCACATAGGTTTCTTTAAAAGGAAATACATTAGAAGGTATTGTTTCATTGATAACCTGTTACAGCATCAATTCCTGATATGTTGAAGCAAAGCATGGGGTAGTTTAAGTGCAAGATGATGAATCACAGTAAGCAGTTCTATACAGTATATCTATACTACAACAATTAAGGGTGCAAAAATGAAAGTATACTGATAATATGGGGGTACTATTATTGGCTGCATTCCCTAGTACGTACATTGGTTTTGTGCTGTCTTTAGAGAAAGAGATCTACAACTCAGAAATTCAACTGGATTGAGACATAATCTTAGAGAATCTGTTGAATTTTTTTCAATGATTGTTTCATATATTAGCATAAAGATAGATATTTTTATTTTGCCTAGGTTGCAGACTGGACTGGAGCTACTTATCAAGATAAACGATATACAAGTGAGTGAAATAGCACGCTTGTCTAAGATAAAAAAACATTGTTTTAGGGCATCTGTAAATAAAACCATGTATGGAAAGAGAAATACCAAATGAATAGGCATAAGATGAATTTTGTTTTCTTGGTTCAAGAATAAATTAAGCTGGTCATTGTTCTGGAAAAATAAATAGGCGATAAATGCTAGGAAGGAAGACAATGAGCAACATAGGATCATGCAGAACAAGTATTCCTATGATAACACTAGTTAATAATTAAAGCAGTGGAATTTAGACATAATGCATAACTGGGAAAGTCAGGCATTGAGGAAAAGTGAGAGAAAGGATAAAAATCTTCAAATTATGGATTTTAATAAGTTACTACGGGTGAGTTTTAGGAAGAGCCAATCAATCTGTCCTGAGTCTGTAATCAACAAGCAAGAACCCATTCTGTGGGTTGGATGTCATGGGTGGATATCATGGGGGAAAACCTATGCTTGGCAAGATTGAAAAGATAGAAAGTTAGGACAGTAAATGTTTGTCCCCAAGAATCAGACCCATTCTGGTGCTAATTAATACAGAATTGGTGTTGAGATTCTATTTGCTAAAAGACCCTTCTGATTGACTTAGAGCAGATTATTATTACTTTTCCCCTGCTAAGACTTCCAGGAGATGGACATCATGGCTCTCTTTGTTCTATCATTCCAGAACAGCTAAGCATTTCTCCTCAAATGTGTATGACACAAGTTCCTCATCTAATGAATAGATTTCTGCTGAATCATGGCATTAGGGTGTACAAAACATTGATAGAAGCTATTGCTGTAGCTCTCTATTAACCACAATAAAAATAGAATTTATTTTGTACTTGTACACTTTAAAACAGACCAACTTCAATTTATGATCAGCCATTAAATTTCTTTCACTTGTACTTTTGTTCTTAGCATACCGTGTTTCTCCAACAATATGGCCTTCATCAATAGGAAGGCCCAGCATGATTTCTAGGCATGAAGTGAAATTAAGCCCTGCCCCCAAAATTTAGGCCTATTTAATCCATGAGTTTCCTCGCCATTTCTCACATCGTTCGTTAAAACTACACGAAGTGAAGAGAAATGGGGGGGAAGGGGAAGGAGAAAAGTTGCCTTTAGGAGTGCCCTACAGGTAGACTAGGCAAGAATACCCCAATCTACTACCGATAGAACATTGGCCAATAGAAGCTCCCCAAAGGCAGAGTCACCAGCCACTTCTATCAGCCGTAGAAGCAGCCTTGGGGCGAGCGCCCACGCGCACTCCCCTAGACACAAAGCCATTTCTATTGGCCAATGGAAGCTCCCCAAAGGCAGAGTCACCAGCCGCTTCAGGGCAAGGCATGGCTGCCCACAGAGCGCCCCTGACAGGAGGGCCCCATGCACACTCCCATTGCCACGAAGCCGTTTCTATCAGCCGATGGAAGCTCCCCAAAGGCAGAGTCACCAGCTGTTTCTGTCGGCTGATGGAAGCTCCCCAAAGGCAGAGTCACCAGCCGCTTCTATTGGCCAGTAGAAGTGGCTTCGTGGCGAGGGGAGTGTGCGTGGGGCGCTCGCCCTGAGGCCACTTCTGCCGGCTGATAGAAGCGGCTGGTGACTCTGCCTTTGGGGAGCTTCCATCGGCCGACAGAAATGGCTTCGTGGTGAGGGGAGTGTGCATGGGGCGCTCCTGTCAGAGCACTCCACGAGCAGCAACATCTCGCCCTGAAGCGGCTGGTGACTCTGCCTTCGGGGAGCTTCCATCTGCCGATAGAAATGGCTTTGTGGCAAGGGGAGTGCATGTGGGCGCTCGCCCCAAGACCACTTCTACTGGCCGATAGATTTTCTCCCCCACGCACACCCCCACCTAGAGCACCCCATGTGCACTCACCTCTCCACAACGCCGCTTCTACCGGCCGATAGACGTGGCTGGTGACTCTACCTTTGGGGAGCTTCCATCAGCCAATAGAAGCAGCCTTGTGGAGAGCTGAGTGCGCTTGGGGCGCTCTAAGTTGGGGTGCATGTGGGAGAGGAAATTAAGTCACCCCCGAAAAGACATCCTAGCCATTTTTTCGGGGCTCAAAAAAAAATAAGACCCGGCCTTATTTTATCAGGAACATGGTTGTTTCCCTTATGATTTTTCTCACATGGTTATTATTCCTAGGATCATTTCAGTCCTAGGTCTTCCAAACAATCCAAAACCTGAGCATAAAACTGATAGTGGTAATTATATTTCTAGACAAATACTCATCCCAGTTTGGAGGAGGAAGCCAATATGCTTACTTCCATGAGGAAGATGAAGCCAGTTTCCAGTTAGTGGACACAACACGAACCCAGAAAACTGCATACCAGAGGAATCGTATGAGATTTGCACAGGTAGGATGTTCTCATTAAAGCTTTTACACTTGAATGACTGCTTAGTGGTTCTCTATCTCTCTCTGTCTCATACACACTTCAAGATATATGCCGAAAACGTTATCTCTGCCTCTCAGCCTAGTAGATAATTCCTTGCTGCAACTTGTGGGAAATGTTTCTTTTTCTCTAAGACAGAACTATCTTTTGAAACAAGTTTGAAACTCCCTAAGTGAGGAATGGGCAGCCTGTAGTCTCTAATATTTAAAATGCACATCCATTATACCTCCTAATGCTCAGTGATATTTCTCACTATATCTAATACTCTGCAGCAAAAATGGTGCCCGCATGTGTCATGCAAGCTTGTCCTTTTCCCTGGTTTCCAAGATACTCTAAAATGAATTGTTTGTTTTTCTTATTTACACAAATACCTCCTTTCAGAGGAATCTTCGAAGAGACAAGGATCGAAGGAACATACTTCAATTCAACCTACAGACCCTGCCTAAAAGTGCCAAGCAGAAGGAGAGGTAATCTTCGTATGTCTGTGGAATAACAGTTTTGTTTCTATTTGTAACAGTTTTGTGACAGTTTTTCTGTGAAGCAAATGGTTCAGTAAATGAGTTGCTGGATTCCACTATGCTGGATTCTAAATCCATCCAGTTTCTGAATTGTTTTTGCATTTGACTATGAATCAAAAGTCAAATCAAAACCATTTGTTTTGTTGTGTTCATTAAATTTGCATTTATACCTTCTCATATCCACCCTTGATTAATGTATTTTTCAAGTAATTGTATTAAAGTTTGCAATCATAGAGTGAAATATCTGTTTTTCACCAAATATATCTGGGATCAACTATACTCTTTAATTTAGTAGCCTAACTTCTTTATTGTAAATGAAGGTTTTGGAATAAGCAATTCCTTTATCAAAATCTTCTTGTTTGACAAAAATGTTATTAGTTTTCTGTTATTTTAGAGATAGACTGCGTCTGCAAAAGAAATTTCAGAAGCAGTTTGGAGTGAGACAGAAATGGGACCAAAAATCTCAGGTGTGATATTCTCTTTCATAACAAATTTAGTTTTTTTTTTTCAGGTTGTTATTAGGGTAAGGGTTAGGGCCTAAATTACTGCTCCTGCATTAAACAATGATGAGTTATCTCTTCTTTTTTTTCCATTTCCCTATATTTAATCTGCAGAAGCCACGTGATTCCTCAGTGGAGGTTCGCAGTGACTGGGAGGTGAAGGAGGAGATGGATTTCCCCAGATTAATGAAAATGAGATATTTGGAGGTGTCAGAGCCTCAGGACATGTAAGACTTGGAATTAGCAGCAATAAGTGAGCTTTTCAGACTGGTGCTGTTCTCATTTCTCGGATAACAATTTCTCAAATTCCTAAGAGTTAAGAATCCCAGATACTTGAAGTACATTTTATTAGGAAACAGTGACGTATTTTCTTTCTTTCTCCCTTCCCCCTCCCTCTCTCTCGCCTTCTCTCCCACCTTCTCTCTGCTTTGTGTTACAGTCCCCTTTCCTAATGTTCTTGGTTCTTGAACAAGCAACAGATTAAGATTTAATGCCTGTATACCATTAATCAAAACCAGCAAACCAGAATATTATCTGAGGTATAAAATTATCTAAGGACAGTACTAGTTATTTAGACTGGCCCAAAGGCCCAATTCCATGATAAAAATTCCCATCATCTTCACATCTCTAAAATGGGGTTTTGCTGCATGAAGATTGAAACTAAACTGATTTGGCAAAATGGTAGAGAATAATTCATTCCAGATGTGTTGGCTATAGTTCCCATGGTCATGCTGTTGGAAGTGAGAATTATGTTATGTCACACCTAAAGGGTTAGAGAAGGTTGTCGTGGAAGTGGGATGATAATTTATGTTTATTCCTTGGATTGGTTGCACTGAAGTTACACAGTACTTACTATTCTGTGATACTTTGGGAGACTTTCATATTCTTCAATTTGCAGAGAATGCTGTGGGGCTTTAGAACATTATGACAAAGGTTTTGACCGCATCACCACAAGAAATGAAAGAAATCTTCGTAGCATTAAGCGCATCTTCCATACTGTGACTACCACTGATGATCCAGTCATACGCAAGGTGTAATATCTACTTGTTTAGTTTATATTATTAAATAGAAGACCGTTGTACTTTGCTTGAAAAAATATATAGAATTTTTTTACCTTTGATAGGACAAGAAACTTACATTATACTGGGCAAGGCTAAATAAAATACTAAGGCTGTAATTATGTAAGATTTTGTGTTTTTAGGCAAAAGCCATAGTAATTATATATTTGAATATAGTACTGTATAATCCCCTGTCAGAAACTCCATAAAGCCCATTTTCAAAAACTGGTAAAAGATTTACAATTGACCTAATTATTAGCGTTGCAGATTTTTTTTAATCTTTACTGGATTTGGGGATAATGACTTGTTATTATACTGATAATAGATGGAAGAATGTATAATTTCTGTGAATGTCAGAAAGATGGTGGGCTACATAACAAACTAAAAAGTTGATTTGGCAGATGATTAGTTTACTTATTTCTGTCCTTTCCCAGCCAAAATTCTTAAATGTGAATGTTATAAATATTAGAGTAATATTGAATGTCATACAGGTGGATTGGGGGAAATCAAATGGCACAATTGTTTCGCATTTATTTTAGAAAAATATTCTAAAACTACCTGTCTTTTTGATCCCCTAAATTTGAATTTCTGGAAATGAAGGTATAGACCATTAGAAATAGATGGGAATCCAGCTCATTTTTCTTAATCTGGGTACTACATTCCTATTCTTACCCATTGTGCCTTTTCTCTGCATATAGCTGGCCAAAACTCAAGGGAATGTATTTGCTACAGATGCTATTTTAGCTACCCTCATGTCTTGCACTCGTTCAGTTTATTCCTGGGATATCATAGTCCAAAGAGTTGGATCCAAGCTGTTCTTTGACAAAAGGGACAACTCTGATTTTGGTGAGTCTTTTCATGTATTTCATGTAATTGCAGAAAACAAGGTAATGGTGATGGTCCTATAATTCCTTTATATCAAAGGGGTTAACAGTGTTCGAGAAAAAAAATCAAGATTTTCTAGTTTTTATGACTTGCTATGTTTGTATAAAGTAGTTTTTGTTGTATAAGATTGAGATATTAAACTTGCTGATGATGGTTGTGTTTGGCTGTATTCTCAGATCTTCTTACGGTGAGTGAAACTGCTAACGAGCCACCCCAAGATGAGG
This sequence comes from Emydocephalus ijimae, assembly GCA_004319985.1. NCBI lineage: Eukaryota > Metazoa > Chordata > Lepidosauria > Squamata > Elapidae > Emydocephalus > Emydocephalus ijimae. The sequence continues at coordinate 8,038 of BHEV01008892.1, read as the reverse complement.
GCAATTCTTTCAACTCACCTCGTAACCTTGCAATGGAAGCCACCTATATCAACCACAACTTCTCTCAGCAATGCTTAAGAATGGTAAGAATAAAATATTTAATTTGCCATTGATTTTTAAATTTTTAATTAGATGTCACTGGGTTCAGTTTGAATCCAGATAAATCTGTGAACAAATACCTACCATTCTGGCATTCCTTGGATTTATAACTCTTTTTAAGAACATTCTAATAATTTCATTGATCTTGTACAACTACCAAATCTGTTATCTTCTTATTCTTCAATTTCCTTCAAACCTAGTGAGTATAGTTGGGTTGGGGTTTGATCCATGATCTGCTTGCATCAAGTCTAATATATATGAATTTCTGCTTGCTGATCATAATCACAAAAGGACAGCAAGTCCTTTTAATGCAACATAAAGTAACTAGTTCTTCTAGTCCATAGTACGCTGTTAGTTTTCCTAAGCAATAATTTGAAGATAACTTACCTTTCACACTTTTGAGTATCCAGTTTTCAAATGCATGTATTATGTCTGGATACACAATTGCTTTAACTATTCTGACTAGTGTTGTCATAGAAATATAGTTGCATGTATAAATTCCATGATCTCATCAAAAGTAGTTATTACTTTCCTGACTAAAATTAATATTCCTTTGTCTTCTTAATTTTGAACATTAACCTGGAACTTTCACTATCCATTTATTCAGTATGCACAAGCTGTTCAGTGTCTACTTTAGCTAATAAATTAGTATTGTCTGGGTAACTCATTGTGTTAAGTGTTTCAGTCTCATCTTTTAATTCCAGCTATAATTTTTGCAGTCTTGCAACTTTTGTAGTATATCTGCTAAATATGTTAAATACGGGGATAATGTGCACAGGGGTGGGATTCAACCGGTGTTGCAACCAGTTCGGTGACTATGTTTTGCGTGTGCGTGTAAAACAGCCTTAGGTTGTGCTGCTCGGACAGCTAAAAGCGCTGTGTGCAGGTGCACAGGTGTTTGAAAAGCCTCTTTTTACCTGCTTTTTCAACCTCAGCTGTGCCACACAAAGCAGCTGAGGTTGAAAAAGCAGGAAATAAAGGACAGGTAAGAGCCCAGGCAGGCGGGTGGGCCAAACAGCAGCAGACACAGAACTGGTTCGATGTCTGCTGCTCTTCAGAGCTACCGGTTCTATAGAGCTGGGCAGAACCAGTAGAATCCCACTCCTGATGTGCACCTTTATTTACTTCTCTATTGTGTTTCTCCAAGTGCCATTTTTATAGGAACTCCTATTCATTATAACTGTTTCTGAGAGAAATAATTGTGCATTCTATATAAATATATCTGATTTGAGATCTCATCAGAGATACTGAGGTTAATCTAAATGTTACAGCTATGTCCATAACAATTTTCTTGATAATAATGCAAAAATGATTTCTTCTGGATTTTATTTTGGAAGTTGTTCGAATTGGATTGATTTTCCTCATGCATGTGGAACCATCTCACCACTAATCTTCCCCTTATCCTTTCTACCTTACTGGCAACTACCAGGACTCCAGTTCCCAGCTTATTGCTCTAAAGGATATTGGCTATAATGACTATTCGGGTAGTCCTCAACTTAGGACCACAATTGAGCCCAAAATTTATGTTGCTAAGTGAGACATTTACTAAGTGAGTTTGCCCCATTTTACAACATTTACCTCATTTGTTAAGTGAGTCACTACAGTTGTTAAATTAGCAGCGTGGTGGTTAAATGAATCTGGCTTCCCCACTGACTTTTCTTGCCAGAAGGTCGCAAAAAGTGATCACATGACCCCAAGACATGGCAACCATCATAAATATGAGTCAGTTGTCAAGCATCTGAATTTTGATCATGTGATCATGGGCAAGTTGCAACGGTTGTAAGTGAAAAATGGTCATGTCCCATTTTTCAGTCCTGTTGTAAAATCACTAAACAAACTGTTGTAAGTTGAGGACTACCTGTATTTTCATCTTAACCAGGTGGAGATTTTGCTATGCTTGCCTAGAAAGCGCTGCTTATCCAGAAATGATCCAATTAAACAAGCAAAAAATGGATTCAGAATTATTATTTCTGTTTTTATAAGCTCTTCATATTTTTTCTTAGAGGTATTAATATTTACTCTGAGCAATACCAGAGAAATAGTAGTCCTTCCTTTATTACCACAATTAGGGCTGGAACTTAACATGGTTAAATAATGTCATCCATTAAGTGAGTTATGCCCAATTTTACAATCTTTTTGTCGTAGTTTGTTAAATGATTGGTCGTTAAGTGAATCATACAGTCATTAAGCAAATCTGGTTTCATTAACTTTGCTTTTCGGATGCCCCCTGGAGATCATGTGACCCCAGGATGCTGCGATTGACTGGTTGGCAAGTGCCCAGATTTTGATCACGTAATTGTAGAGATGCTGTGACTGTCACAGGTGTGAGCATCAATTCTCACTTTTCTTTACTGTTGTTATTTCAAATAGTCATTAAACAATTGGTCATAAGTCAGGGACTGTCATTCATGTTCTTGTGTGGATTTCAACATGTAATGAAATCCACACTGTGACACCCCAAAGCTATTATGCTGTTTGTGGAAAGATTGATAAAGAAGCAGTCGCTAAAATTTTATGATTCCAAAATGGAATTCCTTATGAAGCAACCATGACTATCTTGATCGTATATTTATTACTATTGGTCACATTTCTGCATGTCATTTTTTATAGGGGAAAGAAAAATTCACATTTCCCAATCCAAATCCATTTGTGGAAGATGATATGGATAAGAATGAGGTTGCTTCTGTTGCATATCGGTACGTTGTTGCTTCTAGCTCATTGATGGGATTTGATTATGTAAATACTATACATATTACAGTTTTAATTGAAACTCATCATTTGAATAAACAACTATTGTACCACTGAAATCAGCAAAACTGTCTTTGATTGTAGGTATCGAAGGTGGAAGCTGGGAGATGACATTGATTTGATAGTACGTTGTGAGCACGATGGAGTGATGATTGGAGCCAATGGAGAAGTATCATTCATCAACATTAAAACACTGAATGAATGGGATTCAAGGGTAAGAAAAAATAAAAATAGCTCAGCATGTTGGCTGAGATACTGATCAAAACAAAAAGAGATTCATGTATATATTCACGTATATACTCTAGTTATATGATTATACTGATTATATGAGAAGAGCATTACGTAGTTATTTTGTACGGACAGTAATTAATTTTTTGACTATGATTATTTAACTATGAACATTTTCCATTTCATTTTTGTCTTCATCTTGATTATCTAACCACCACTGGTTGAATATCTGCCTGCCATACTGTGCCTTTCTCTTGTCATGCCAACCAGATTCAATAAGCATCATTTGTTGAGCCATAAATATTGAATCAACCAATTTGCATATTCACATTTTATGCAAAGCATAGTTTGAATGCTAAATGAAAAACGAATGATATTTCAGCATGCTACCTTCTTTCTCTGCTGCCAACCATGCTGAAATACATGGGTTTACATCACTTTGACACTAACAGACACATTAGTCCCAAAACCCTTTTTTCTTTATTTCAAAGGCTGAATTTTAGTCATTTACAGCTCGTAATGAGTCTCAAACAGTTTGTAAATAGTTTGTAAACTTTGGAAGTTTGCCAAAGTCCTTCAGGATAAGTCTGATAAGCATGCACCTTTATCTTCCTTGAAATGCTGCCAATGACTACATTTCCAATTAGCCAAACAGAGCACAAATTCAACACAGAGCTTTAGGTTTCAAACTGACCAGTACAAATAAAGTTGCTTCCTGCAAAGGTTCATGTCCCTTTGCTCCTTCTTTATATCTTATGGGAGGGCCAATCACCTTCAAGCCTTACTCCCAAGTCTCCCCTTTTGTCTTAACTGTTCTTGCCTTCTGGCAGCTCTGCGCATGCATGCACTGGGAATAGGCTTCCCTTGTTCCTTTGCCTCACTGCTGTGAGATTCTGGAGGCTCCGGAGCCAGCACATAACTCCCAGATGGCCCTGGCCCCATCTCTGTGTCAAATGCAGGACCCTTGTCAGAGTCCTTCCCAGACTCATGTTCCTCCCCACTGTCCAACTCTGCTGCCGTCTCCTCAGGCTGCCAGCAGACCACAATCGTCACATGTATAGCCTGTTTGTAAATTACTATAATATGGTATGGTGTAATTGAAAATCTAACATGCTTGTGTATTTTTCTAGCATTGTAATGGAGTAGATTGGCGTCAGAAACTGGATTCCCAGCGAGGAGCTGTGATTGCCACTGAACTGAAAAATAATAGTTACAAACTTGCTCGTTGGACTACTTGTGCATTGCTGGCTGGATCAGAATATCTTAAATTGGGGTAAGATCAAAAAAAATATTTAAAAGGGAGTGTACAAAGGGGAAACTAAGTCTTCAGGCAAACATTTAAAATTGCAGCAACCTCTCTAAGAACATTTTCCCGAAAAGTACAAATTTATAAATTCTAAGTCTTTCAATGCTTTTGACCACAGCATCCTTTTGGACTGTGAGGGAGGATCAGGAGTTGGAAGCACAATGACGATGATCCTGCTCTGACATGAGAGGATTGTTGGAATAAGTTGTAACACTCCACCCCAATATTTGGTTATGGAATCCAGGTTCAGACCTGAAACTGCTGAGATGGGTCATCCGTTGGTTTGGGGTGAGGTATCATCAATATATAAAAATTCAAGTTATACATCTTCATCTCAGGCTAATTGAAGATGATGTAGAACTTTTGGTCCAATGCCTGGAGGCTGTTAGGGTAAAATCTGGCTCATACACCTTGATTCAGAGACCAGTTGATTCTAGGATTCTTATACTCTTCTTGAAAGAGTAGTCTCAGCCAGTTTGGACTAGTGATTAAGGCACCATGCTAGAAAGCTGGAATCTGTGAGTTTTCTCCTGCCTTAGCCATGAAAGCCAGCTGGATGACTTTGTCCAGTCACACTCTCAGTCCAATCCATCTCACAGGGAAAAACGTGGGGAAAATAGGAAGAGAAAGATGTGTTGGATATGTTCACTGCCTTGAGTTATTTGCCAAAAAAAATATTAAGGTGATACAAATAAATAATCTAGGGTTGTCCTGGCCTTAAGGATCCTTCTTAAAAAGCAGTTGGAAATCTTAGTCAAGAAGGCTTTTGCACAGGTGTATCAGCTATAACCTTACAGGAACAGGACACAGCAAAGTTGTATAGTTGTTTACTGAACAACTAATTAACTGAATAACTGAGTAATTCAGTTATTACTAATCTGAGAATATTTTATGCTATATATACAGAAGAAATGCTACTGATACAGTGATACTATAGTGATGAATTAAGGACTGATTGGGTTTTAGACATGGCTACCAGTTAATACTCTGCTAATAGCCATATCAAATTTCTGAAAAGCCACTTCTTACATACCATATATCTGGAGAGTACTAATTTTCCTAAAGGTACATATCTTTCAATATATGTTGAAGATAAAAAGAATTGAGACAGAAATAATACGTTATCTAAATTGTGAAACTTATTTGTGAAACAGGTGAGTCTGCAACTTCATAATTAGCTGAGTCAAATTAACCTTGAAATCCATCTTTTTCTAGTACTTTGGACTACATCATTGCACTTTTTAACTTTTGTCTCTTCCACCTTGCTTAGATACGTCTCCCGTTACCATGTGAAAGATTCTTCACGTCATGTGATTCTTGGCACACAGCAGTTCAAACCTAATGAATTTGCAAGCCAAATTAATTTAATCATGGAGAACGCCTGGGGCATTCTGCGCTGTGTCATTGACATCTGCATGAAACTGGATGAGGGCAAGTACCTTATCCTGAAGGATCCCAACAAGCAAGTTATCCGAGTTTATAGCCTGCCTGATGGCACCTTCAGCTCTGACGAAGAGGAAGATGAGGAGGAGGAGGAAGAGGAAGAGGAAGGTAATAATTTCAGAAGACTGCTAGATAAATCACTACTCTTAAACTTTCTTTCACAACCAGAACTTAACCCATCTGACTAGAATAGCCTTCAGTGATGTAGAAGTTACAGCTTTCAACTGGTATTTGCTGCCCTCACCTTCTGTGTCTCAACCAGAATTAAAATTGAAAGGCCAAAAGAAGCAAAATGCATCCTAATTTTGTGACAGGAAATACTAGAACACATTAAACCAGGTTATGGTATCCATATTGTAGAGCCTCAGGCCTTCTTGGGCAAATAGTACATACAAACCCTTCAAAAATTTTTGTTTAAAATAATATTTTTACTATTTTTTAAAAATGTTGGGCTAGATGAAAACTTAGATAAAAAGAAATACATTTTAAAGAGTAAGTGTAAAGAATGAAAAGTGGGTAGCTCATCCAAAAGGGAGAATGAACCTCAGAGGAAAAATAGCTTTGAAAGAAATTAGGCACAACTTGAGCAGATTCAGAAAAAAACTATTAATATATTCTGGGTAGTCATCTTGCAGAGAGCTCTCAGTATATTGGGGTTCTTCCCCATCCTGGATTAATTCATCCCACAATTTGGAAGGGGCTAAATTACTTTATTTTCTACATCTAGCTGCTGCTTTTGGATGTTTCAGAGAATAAAAATCTCAATCCTTCCTTGTTGCTTAATATCAAAAGGATAGGAGTTTTGTTTTCTTGAAGATTTAGCAAGCTAGCTAGCTAGCTAGTCCGCATTTTGGTACTATTAAATGCAAAGTTTTAGGTTACATACAAAAAACAAAGACCTTAAATAAAATAGTAACAAAAAATTTCTCTTAAAAAAAAACCCAAAAAAGTACAAATACAAATTTTCATATTATCAAAGCATGTTAATATGTTTTCATCTTTGGAAACTTGTCTTGCTAGAGGTGCCTGTTTGAGATACATCCAATAATTTATAAAAGTCTTATTTCAAAAGAAGTTGTTTGAGAGGCTACTTTCCATCATTCTACCAGCATCTTTTACATAATAAAATTATTCACAGCATGCTGTATCAGTATATTGGGTTATATATTTAGCCGAATTTACTCCATAGATTAAAAAGGGTTAAATTAAGCTATTATCCAAAGTGGAACAGCATCCTGTGATTTTCAAATAGTGTGTGGGAAATAAATAATTAAGTGGATCTAGATAGACGTTCAGAATGGTATCTAGTTTCCTTAGTCAAGAATTTAAAAGAATGCATATGGCACTGAATATTGTTGAGAAGCACCCAGCCTGGCAGGTAGGAGGGATAAGTGCGGAATTAGTCTAGAATCACTGCGCAACTGTAAAAGGGCCAGAACCAGAACTGGCCCTCCCTGAACTCCTTGGAGCCTTATCTAATCAAGTAGTTAGCTTGAACTACTTCTACTAGCACCTGTGGGTCTGGTTGTTCGTACCTGACAATATTTAATCTTTTTTTAAAAAAAATCAGTTCTATGTCTTTTCTGATTTCAGCTGTATATAAACAGTTGGGAAAATTTCAGAAGTTTTTGCTAAAAACATTGCTGCCGTTTGATTGTCAAATGATTGATGAAGGTTTCTACTGTACATACAGAAATTAATACTGAGGAATATATGCAAACTGCAAAAATTAAGGATTTTGTGTGTGTGGCTTGGGATAGAATGACATTCTCCATTCTGATCTGTCTTTGTGTTGCAGAAGAAGAGAGCTGAACTTTACAACCAGGCAGTAGGGTCAACAGCATCTTGAAGGTCATTCGACTTTTTATTCTTCCAAGTTGGATCAGAAGCTGAATCTGCACCTTATTTGGCTAGACCTGAAGAAATAAACATCATAATCTTGATAAATGTGTCCTTTGTCTTATTACTACATTGAAATACCGTGTTTCCCCCAAAAATAAGACCTATCCAGAAAATAAGCTCTAGCCTGATTTGTAAGTGTGCACCTATTATAAGCCCTACCCCCCAAAATAAGCTCTAGTGAAGATTGTCATCCGCCCAGGGCAGCGGTAAGGAAACTTGGCTCTTTTATCCCTGATGGACTTCAACTCCCAGAATTCCTGAGTGAGCCATAAAAGTTTCCCCATCCCTGGCCTACTGGTTTTTCAGTTGTGG
>BHEV01008891.1:0-16547 GCA_004319985.1 Emydocephalus ijimae | reverse complement strand
AATACCAGAACAGGAAGAAATAGATAATCAGGAACAGGTAGAACATGAAAGTCCACCTGTAAGCCCTGTAATACCTAGATGCTCANCCAAATTACCTCCAGGTGAAAAGTCCATTGGTTGCAAATGGATATTTAAGTTAAAAACTGGTAAAAATGGGACTGTTACCCATAAGGCTAGGTTGGTAGCTCAAGGATTTAATCAAACTGCATATGATTATGATGAAGTATTTGCACCCAATTTAAAGGCAATAACCTTGAGAGCAGCTTTAGTGTGGGCAGCTAAAAAAACTATATCATAAATCATTTAGATGTAGAAACTGTCTATCTGCATGCACCATTGTAGCACACTATATATTTAAGAAAACGAGTAGGTATAAAGGATGATAAAAATAATAATGACTGTTGGAAACTGAATAAAAGTCTCTATGGATTGAAACAATTTGGTTATGAATCGAACCAATATATTGTAAAAGAGTTGAACAATATAGGATTTAAGGCTGGTTTATCTGATCCATGTTTATTTAAAAGAGAGACAAATGGTACGGTGTCATTATTGTTGTTTACAGATGATATCGCTTTAATTACTAAGACAAATAATGAAGCTACTGAAATAATATCATTATTAGGTAAGAGGATAAAATTAAAGCAATTAGGAGAAATAAGAGAATATCTAGGATTGACAATAAACAAAACCAATAGTGGCTATAAGATATCACAACAAGATAAAATTTATCAATTGCTAAAAATGTATAAAATGGAACTTTGTAAGCTGGCAAAAACTCCAATGAGTCAGGAATTTTGTCATACTGATGCTCAAAGTTCAAAATTTGATAAGACTATTTATCAATCATTAATAGGTAGTTTATCATATATAAGTCAAGGCCAGACATTGCCTATAGCATTAATCAATTGGCAAGATTCAATGCTGAACCCAATGAAAGACACTGGCAAGCACTAAAGCATATATTACGGTATCTTAAAAAGACAATGCACTATGCATTGTATTTGGAGCCAAAAGATGATTTGATTTTAAGTGCATATGCTGATGCAACCTTTGCAACAGATATAAAAACTAGAAAATCAACTTCAGGTATGGCTATACTATTAGGTAAAACACTGATTGGTTGGAGGTCAATTAGACAGCAACACATAAGTATGTCCACAATGGAAGCAGAATTTTCATGTCTATCTGTATTATGTACTGACTTAATTCTGTATAAACAGTTATTGTTAGATATGGGAATAACTGTTAAGGATGCCATTGTAATTTATGAGGAGCCATACAAATATTGTTGGCTGGCTACAAATATTGCTGTGAAAACTAGATCTAAACAAACTGACCTTAGATATTTGAATGTAAGACAATCTGTAAAAAATGGTTTCATGAGATTGGAATATTGCATGACTGAAGAAAACATTGCTGATGGATTTACGAAAGCCCAAGGTGCAGTCAAGCACAAAGAAAATTGTGAAAACTATGGGTTGAAATTATAAATAGATATATATATATTATTATATTACCCAAAAGGGGAGAATGTTAGGGATAACATTGGTAACCTAACTTAGTTTGGGTAAAAATAACATATAAACTATGTTAGTGAGTTTAAGTGTAAGTATCACTTAAACTGTAAAACATGTATTTTGGGTGCGGTTGTAAAATCACCATAAGAGGGAGCAAGAGAGCTCACTGTTAGCTGGCTTTTACTGTAGTAACTGACAATGTTGGATTGATGGTGATAACTGCGTGTGTTTCCCTGCTGTTGCTGAAAGGAAGAAAAGAGGTTTGATTTTCTTCATATCTCTGACTGCAAAAGAGATATATTGCTGGACTGATTATTTGGAAGTTTACTGACCTCTTTTTCAACACTGGACTTTGCAGCTGATTAATCCCCGGATGGACTGAACTAGTGTATGACATATGGACTGTTTTTGACTGTGCTATAACTCTTGCTGGAATAAAAAACTATTTAACTGGCACAGTGTATCTGTCTTAATGAGTGTAAACTACAACAACGTTTATCTCACATCATTTGCCTGCCTGCTAGACTACCGTTGCACGTTCTGCTAGGGTGTGTATCCCTAACAAAAGTCCTTCCATTTTTGCGTATAAAATCACCTTTGCTGCCCTCAACATGTAAAGGATCAGATATTTTTCCCCCCAAGTCTTTTTCCATTTTAAACCCAAAAGAAAAGTTCTGGTTTTGTCTTTATTTTCACTTTGAGAAGGAAATATCTTCTCCACCTAAATTACAGAGCTGATTTTTAAAAAAGCGTGAAGAAATTCCTGAGCTGAGACGTTTTATTTTATTTATTTATTTTATTTTGTCAAGCAATTATACGATGACAGGTATAAGGATCAACATGGTTATGAATACATGAAATGGATACCTATAAGAACTCTCCAAATTTTGATCATGTGCCCATGGAGATGGAGTAATAGAAGGGGAAATTTACTTAACCAAATTTGCAAATCACACCAAGCTGGCAGGAATAGCCAACACCCAAGAAGATAGGCTCAAGATCCAGAGGGATCCCAACAGACTAGAACCCTGGGCCGTATCTAACAAAAGGAAATTCAATGCAGAGAAAAGTAAAGTCCTACATTTAGACAAGAAAAACCCAAAGGACCCATATAAACTGGGTGAAACCAGGCTCGATAGCAGGAACTGGGAGAGGGATCTTGGAGTCTTAGTGGACAACCAGCTAAATAGGAGCCAGTTGTGTGCAGCATCAGCCAAAAAAGCCAATGCGATCCTAAATTGCATTAACAGAGGGATACAATCAAGATCAAGGGAGGTACTAATACCACTCTATAAAGCCTTAGTAAGGCCACACCTACAGTCCTGCACAGGGGTAGAATTCAAATTTTTTAACAACCGGTTCTGTGGGCGTGGCTTAAGTGGTGGGCGTGGCTTGGTGGTCATGTGACTGGGTGGATGTGGCTTGGTGGTCATGTTATTGGCTGGGCATGGCCAACTCAGCATCACTCACATCGAGGCACGCATCTGCTTGCCTGGCCTCTCATGACTGTGGGGATGCTGCAATAGTCGTAAGTGTGAAAAATGGTCATAAGTCACTTTTTTCAGTGCCATTGTAACTGTTACGGACTAAGCCAACGCAGCAGTACAACCCAAAATAGCTTTACTTTACAGCAGGCTTGTAATCCTGNATTTGCTCTGTTCTTATTTTACAATAAAGAGTTGAAGTCACCATTCGATGCCTCGTCTCTGTTCCTTGCGCCCATGCTCAGGACTTAACACTGGCGACGAGGATGGGATGCGGAGACGATAGAGCTGACTAAGTACGCATCGAACAAGACAGAGCACGTGGCTGAAGAGCGCACGCAACAAACAAGATGACCAGCAGCGCCATACCACCCGCTCCATTTGACCCAGCAACCGAAGACTGGGACTCGTATATAGATCGTTTCCAGATGTTCCTAGAAACCAACAATTTAAAAGATGCTACGCCTGGCAAGAAACGAGTGGCGTTCCTGACTCATTGCGGCCCCGCCGTTTTCAAAATGGCTAAAGCACTTGCCAAACCGGCGGAAGTGAAGACCATGGATTGGGATACCCTCGCCCCAATCCTCCGGGCCCATTACGCACCCGCAGTACCTACACTAATACAAAGACACGAGTTTTACCAGAGGGACCAACGGAAGAATGAGAGCGTTGGGGATTTCATAGCCGACCTCCGGAACCTAGGAGGCCTTTGTGGTTTTGCAAACCTCGAGGAAGCCCTAAGAGACTGCATAGTTCTGGGATTAGATGCACCGCACGTGCAGAGTAAACTTATGATGAAAGGAGACATCAGCCTTACAGATGTCATCGCCGATGTTACTGCCGCAGAAGCAACCAGGAAGTCAGCCACTCGAATGCGCCGAGCGAACACACCGCTTCGCCAACTTGCTAACGATAGCCCACTCGCCGCTGAGAAGCACGATATCACCACCCACCACGAAGACCTCGAGTCATCCTCAGACAGTGAGGAAGAGGAGGTCAACCGGCTCCGCTCGGAACGAGAGCAAAGAAACCAGAGACGTCCGCGCCAATGTGCTGGTTGCAGGGCAAACCACACGTGATCGGACTGCAAATTCCTCGACACACTCTGCCGTACCTGCGGGAAAAGAGTCCACATTGAGAAGGTCTGCAGAAGCAAGCGAGAGTCCAGTCCCAGCCGAAGGGAGAACAACCTCCACCGGGAGACAGGCAAACCTCCTGAGGATCGGGACCGCCTGAATCACCAATGGAACAACCACTACTACTGCAGAAATCGAGCACCTGCCTCTTCAACGAGATGAGAAGACGCCCACCAAACCATTATTATCGGCCATGCTTCATCATTCGATGCAAGAAAGATCCGCGTAAGGGTTACTATTGAGAATCGACCGTGCGTGATGGAAGTCGATTCGGGATCATCCCTATTGATGGTATCCTGGAAAACCCTCAAATAGCTGATCCCTGCCATCTGCCGCCAGGACCTCAGCACTCAACGAATCATCCTGAAAGACTACCAGGGAAACAGAATTCCAATTGTTGGTTCCAGCCACGTCCAAGTATCCTTCAAGGACCGCACCGCAACGCTTCCCCTGACTGTCGTCGATTGTGACCGACCCAGTTTGTTAGGGTTATAGTGGTTTGCCCCACTCCGGATTGAACTAGCCGGCATACACCAAACCAGAAGCGACGACTGGGAAGAGGCCCTCATCCAGGAATTCCAGGACGTGTTCACAGGAACATTAGGCAAGTACAAGGGGACCCCTATATCATTTAATCTCAGCCCCAATGTAGCTCCCATTCGGCTTAAGCCTCGTCGGGTGCCTTTTGCCCTCAAGCCGAAGATTGACGAGCAGCGAGATAAACTGATAGCCCAGGGCGTATTGGAACCGATTGACCATGCCCGTTTGGAAGCTCCAATAGTAACGCCCATGAAGCCAGATGGTTCGTTAAGAATTTGTGGGGATTACCAGGCCACCCTAANGGCATTTTCCAAAGTTTAATGGAGAGACTATTACAAGGCATAAAAGGCGTCGTGCCTTATTTTGACGATGTCCTAATAGCTGCCCCCACTAAAGAGTTATTGGTACAACGACTCAGAAAAGTTCCTCAGAAATTTAAAGACGCTGGTCTGAAGGTAAAAAGGGACAAGTGTCAACTTTGTACGGAGAGAGTGGAGTTCCTAGGATACCTTCTCGACAGACAGGGAATCCACCCCACCGAAAAAAAAACGCAATCAAAAACGCCCCGAGACCTAGGAATAAGACAGACCTCCAAGCCTTCCTGGGACTCATTAACTTTTATAACATCTTCTTGCCCCAGAAGGCGACCGTAGCGGAGCCGCTACATGGACTACTCGACAAAAAGGCTTCCTGGGTCTGGGGACGGCGTGAAGAAAGGGCATTCCAACAAGTAAAAGACCTCTTAACCTCCGATGCTGTATTGATGCAATACAACGAGACTCTACCTTTGACGGTTACCTGTGATGCCTCACCATTTGGAGTAGGAGCCATTTTAAGCCACGTCCTACCAAATGGGAATGAGGCACCTATTGCGTTATTTTTGAGAACCTTGTCTAAGACCGAAACGAACTATAGTCAACTCGATAAAGAGGCTCTTGCTATTGTATCCGCAATTAAACGTTTCCATGAATATGTGTATGGGAGACCCTTTGCCATAATTACAGACCACAAGCCGCAACTTCGTATTTTGGCGGGAAACAAACCAACTCCCCATATCTTATCACCAAGAATGACACGTTGGTCAGAATTTTTAGCCGCCTACTATTACTGATTACAACACCGCCCGGGGAAAACCATTCCCCACGCTGACGCTTTGAGCCGCTCTCCACTACTAGACGACACAGAGGACCCAGCTCCAACCTTAGCCGTATTGCAAATCGAAACCCCCAAATCGCCGCCACTGACCGCTCAAGACATCGCCTTAGAAACAAAAAAGGACCCTGTTTTGGCATGAGTCCTCAGCTGGGTGGAACGGGGTTGGCCGGTCAGCGCACCCAACGACACTTTCAAGCCATTCAGGAATCGACAGACAGAACTATTCTCCCAAAAGGGCTGCATCGTGTGGGGAGACAGAGTTGTAATCCTGGAGAAATTGCAACATAAGATATTAAAAATGTTGCATGATGGACATCCAGGCATCGTGCGGATGAAGGCATTGGCCAGGAATTACGCATGGTGGCCGGGGTTAGACAAACAGATAGAGACCTGGGTAGCAAAGTGCAGCAAATGCCAGGAGACTCGTTCTACTCCTCCAAAAACTCCCCCAACTCAGTGGGAAATGCCTTGTGGCCCTTGGTCCCGTATCCACATAGATTTTGCGGGACCCAGAAGACGACACACTTTCNCTGCCCTGCCATTCGAACAGTACCTGGCAGATCAGGGCATCCGCCATGCTTTAACATCTCCAGCTCACCCTGCGGCCAATGGTAGGGCTGAGCGAATGGTTCAATTTGTAAAAAAGACCTTGCACAAAATGGACCACGGCGACATTGACGACAAAATAAACCGAATGCTTCTTCTCCAACACATAACCCCAAACAGTACCACGAACAGAACCCCAGCTGAACTCGGGCTGGAAACTTCGCTCGCATCTCGATCGCCTCCACCCAAACTACACGCCTGAACAACCCCCAGGATCCAGCAGCAAGTGTCGGGCATTCCAGGAAGGTGACCTCGTGTTTGCGAAAAACTGTGGGTCCCCGCTACCATAATGCAACTTACGGGACCCCGATCCTATCGCCTACAAACTGCAGATGGTAAGATGTGGAAGTGCCACATAGACCAACTCTGTTCCAGATTAGCACCTAGTCCTATCTCAGCCCCTGAATCTCTAGCTGGGGGCGAAGGAACATCGAGGAGGCTGAAGAAGAAATAACAATCAAAACCCAACAGTCTACACAACCAACCAGGGGATACTCACCATCAGAAGGAGAACCGAGCCGGGGAGTGGCCTCGCCGCGTGACAGCACTGCGATGGAAACAGATCCAGGGAACCCGGAAGACAGCACTGGCGTAAGCAGGGAAAGCAGCCCAGGGCTATTCGAAGGAACAGCGGGACCATTTTCACCATCCAGCCCAGCTAGCAGCCCACCGGAACCAGAGCCAGGACAGAAACTGGTGGAACAGCGCAGGTCAAGCAAACAGGTGAAGCGACCTGCCTATTTTCGAGAATACGTCACCCCACCCCTCAGATGGAACCTAGAGGGAAGGGGTGTTATGGACTAAGCCAACGCAGAGGTAACAACCCTAAATAGCTTTACTTTGCAGCAGGCTCCTAATCCTGCAGTTCTCATTGGCCCGCGAATAGCGAGTTGTGATTGGTCGTTTCTGGCCAGTCTGATTGGCTGTTAACGGGCCCTCTGATTGGACGCTTGTGAAAGCAGTAAACTCAAATCATTGGTTGTTTTGACAGCAGCCAGCTCTATAAAAGAGCTGCTGCTGCCCAAGTATTTGCTCTGTTCTTATTGTACAATAAAGAGTTGAAGTCACCGTTCGATGCCTCGTCTCCGTTCCTTGCGCCCATGCTCAGGACTTAACAGTAACTCTTAATGGTCACTCCACACAAGCAAAGTACCAGCAAAGGAGAGGAAAATAACTCCAGAGAGGTTCCAGAGACAGGAAGTCTAGTCCTGCCAAGAATGGAATAAGGGTTAACGGAGAGGCAGTTTCTGTAAGCAACACCAGAGTGTTTCCTTCCTGCCTTCCTTACAGGATTAGCCCAGTAATTTCTTCTAACAACCGGTTCTCCCAACTGCTTAGAATGTTAACAACCAGTTCTAGCGAATAGGTGCGAACTGGAAGAATCCCACCTCTGGTCCTACATCCAGTTTTGGTCACCACACTATATAAAAAAAGATGTTGAGTCTCTAGAAAAAGTGCAGAGAAGAGCAACCAGGATGATGAGGGGATTGGAGACGAGAACATACGATGGACGGTTGGAGGAACTGGGCCTGGCTAGTCTAGGGAAGAGAAGGACCAGGGGAGACAGGAGAGCATCTTCCAATATTTGAGGGGCTGCCACAGAGAGGAGGAAGGAGTCAAGCATTTTTTCAAGGCACCTGAAGGCCAGACAAGGAATAATAATGAATGGAAACTGATCAAGGAGAGATTTGACCTGGAAATAAGGAGAAACTTTCTGACAGGGAGAACAATCAACCCCTGGAACAGAAGTTGCCTTCAGAAATTGTGGGAGCTTCATCCCTGGAGGCTTTCAAGAAGAAACTGGATGGCCCTCTGTCAGAAATGGTGTAGGGTCTCCTGCTTGGGTGTGGGGGGGTGTTGGACTAGATGACCTCCAAGGTCCCTTCCAACTCTGTTAATGTTATACTGAACAGACATACCTTTTTGCTTCATTTGTCACAGCCCCGAATCAGCAACGTCTCCCGTATAGGTTGTATTTTTGGTACTCTGTGTTGGATAGATTGTTTTTGGGCTCTGCTGTCCCAATTCGGTGATGGTTATGACTTGTAATAACATTTTCTTTCTTTCTTTCTTTATTTTATTGATTTGGTTTGTCAATTGCTTACAAGATAATAGGTCTAAGTAAAAACATAGTTATGAATACATGGGTACATATAAGAAAAATAAAAAAATAAAAGAAACAATAGGACAGGGAGGGGAGGCACGTTGGTGCCCTTATGCACGCCCCCTAATGTGTGAGGGTGTGTGGTTTTTTTTTTTAAGGAATAGACGCTACTGACTCCGCCTTCCTCAAGAAATCCTTTTTCCAAACTGCTTGTCTGAATTCCCTCCCTGAATTCTCTATTGTTCAGACATGAATGGTTCAGCTGGAGGTGTGTTTGAGGAAGGGAAGGGACGTACCCTCCATCAGACCGGATCCATTTTCTCCTGAGACTTGGAGAACAGCTTTCATCACCACAATCGCAAGGCCACAATAAGTGTGGGGGAAAGTCACTTTGATCACCCATCCTTGACAGCTCCCCTCCCCACGAAGGGTCAAGAACCCCATTCAATATGGCCCAGCCCTTGGACTCCTGACCTGTGAAGATGCAGTCCGTCCAAGGCATGTCACCAACTCACAATAACCCCACCCCCCGGAGCCTTTCCCTTCCACAACTGAGCCAACAACCCACACAAGGACGCTTCCGTGCAGCCATCCACAATGGCAAGGACCTGGCTTTCCAACCTGTTAATCCAGGTAGCCTTCGAGTTATGATCTGTTCTAACCGAGGCTTCCCAAGATCAGGAAGCCGACTCCTTTTATTCAGGTGAAAGGTAATTCCTCTCCCGGCAAACAATCTTTCAAGAGATTTCACAACTACAGACCTTTATCAGGCTGGGAGAGTTGCCAGGCCAATTGCTTCCAAACGGCATATTGTAGCAGCAATCTCTTGGCAAGAAGTCAGGAGCAGATCTTCACCCTAATGAATTGAACTAAGTGGCTCCTGCAAACACTACTTGCCTTTCGCTCCTCTTTATTCCCTTTGAAAGGGGCCATTCACCTGAGGCTTTACTCCAGAGTCGACCATTGTTCCTTAGCTGTTCCCTTCCTCTGGCAGCTCTGTGCATGGGCACACTGGGAACAGGCTCCAGCTGTTCTTCTTCCCCACTGATCCCTGACTGCAAAGGCAGCTGATAACTGTCAGACAGCCCTGGCCCCATCTCTGCCTCCGACGCAGAGCCCTCATCTGAGCCTTTCCCAGACTCCAGGACTGGCCCATGTTCCTCCCCAACCTCCTCACTGTCTGAGTCTGCCGACAGCTCTGCTGACCACTGGTGGGCCACAACTTGACTGCCGTTGAGCCCAAAATTGCTACGTGAGACAGTCGTTAAGGGAGTTTTGTCCCACTGGACGACCGTTCTTGCCACTGTTGTGAAGCGAGTCATTGCATTATTCAAAGTTAGTGGCCTGGTCATGAAGTGAATCGGGATTTCCCATCCCCCTTGACTTTGTTTGACAGAAGGTTTCAAAAAGGGATCACATGACCCCAGGACACCGCAACTGTCATGAGTACATGCCAGTTGCCAAGCAATCTGGATTTTGATGACGTGTCCATGGGGATCCTGGAAACGGCCGTAAGTGGGAAAATTAGTCCTAAGTCATTTCTTCCACTGCCCTTGTAACCTCAAACCATCAGTATTTACAAACCTGTTTGCTCTCCTAATTTCCCGAATGTATCTGTTCTCACAATTTCATAAAAGGAGAGCAAATATATTAGTAAGGGATAATTGTACGATATTTTTACAGCAAGCGTGACTGACTGAATTAGGCCAGTTTGCCAGCTGTCATATTTTTTATTAAAAGGCAAAAAACTTTTGTGAGCTGCAACTCAGGGAAGGGTTTCTGCCTTTGAATAACTTGGCCAATAAAGAATTCTATTCCATCCTATCTTATCCTGTCCTATCCTATCCTATTCTATTTTCTGTTCTATTCTATTCTATTTTCTATTCTATTCTATTCTATTCTATTTTCTTTTCTATTCTATTTTCTATTCTATTTTCTTTTCTATTTTCTATTCTATTCTATTCCTATTCTATTTTATTCCTATTCTATTTTCTATTCTATTTCCATTTCCATTTCCATTTCCATTTCCATTTCCATTTCCATTTCCATTTCCATTTCCATTTCCATTTCCATTTCCAATTCCTATTCCTATTCCTATTCCTATTCTATTCTATTCTATTCTATTCTATTCTATTCTATTCTATTCTATTCTATTCTATTCTATTCTATTCTATTCTATCCTATTTTCTATTCTATTCTATTCTATTTTATTTCAATTCCTATTCCTATTATATTTCTATTCCTATTCTATTCTATTCGTCTTTCCATGATTCTATTCTATTCTATTCTATTCTATTCTATTCTATTCTATTCTATTCTATTCTATCCTATCCTATCCTATCCTATCCTACCCTATTTTCTTCTCTATTCTATTCTATTCTATTCTATTCTATTCTATTCTATTCTTTCTTTCTTTTATTTTATTTATTTATTTTGTCAAGTGATTATAAGATAACAGGTATAAGAATAAACATAGTTACGAATACATGAAATGGATACATATAAGAAAAATAAAAAGAAACAATAGGACAGGGACGGTAGGCATGTTGGTGCACTTATGCACGCCCCCTAGAGACCTCTTAGGAAGGGGGTGAGGTCAATAGTAGATAGTTTAAGGTTAAAGTTTTTGGGATTTGGGGAAGAAACCACAGAGTCAGGTAGAGGATTCTTGACATTGACCATTCTGTTGCTGAAGTCGTATTTCCTGCAATCAAGTTTGGGGTGATTAACCTTGAGTTTGTGTCTATTGTGTGCTCTTGTATTGTTATGGTTGAAGCTGAAGTATTCATTTTTTTATTACTTTTTTATTTGATTTGATTTGTCAATTGCTTACAAGATAATAGGTATAAGTATAAACATAGTTATGAATACATGGAAATGTAGAAGGGTAGCAGTATTGTCTGTGGTGTTGAATAGCTTTACATCATCAGCGAAGAGAATGCAGTTGCTCTTAATATGATCACAGAGGTCATTTATGTAGAGTATGAAGAGAGTTGGTCCTAGAACACTGCCTTGGGGGACACCACTATTGACAGGTACAGAATTTGATAGGACGCTCCCAATTTTGACCATTTGTTGTCTGTTTGACAGGAATGCTTCTATCCAGTTATGCAGTTGTCTAGAGATTTTAGTTTTAGGAGTAGTTTGTCGTGTACCACTGAATCAAAGGCTTTACAGAAGTCTGTATAAATTGCGTCTATTGCTTTGCCCTGATCGAGTTGTGTAATCCATATGTTTTTGCAGTGTAAGAGTTGCAGATTACAGAATAGTTTTTTCCTGAAACCAAATTGTTTATCAGAGAGTCGGTTGTTTGTCTCTAAGTGGAGGATAATGAATTGGTTACTAATTGATTCCATGACTTTACAGGTGACGCAGCATAAGGAGATTGGTCTGTAATTTTCAACTAGGCTGGGGTCTCCCTTTTTGGAGATGGGGATGACCGTGGCTTGTGACCATAGATTAGGCAAGGAGCTGGTCCTGAAAGATTTCTCAAAGATTATGCTTAGAGGTTCAGCTATGGCAGTGGATAGCTTTTTTAACAAGTAGGCACATCTTCCGTCCGGTCCAATAGATAGAGATGGTTTTAGATTGCGCAGTGCTTTTTCAACATTGTCTTATGTAAAATCGATATGTATTAGGTCATTGTAGTTGTCTGGGCTTCAACTAGGAAATACTGGGCATGATCCATTGCTGTTTACAAATACTGAGCCAAATAATGTGTTAAAGAGGTTGGCTTTAATGGTGCCATCCTTGCAGTCTTTACCATTAGGTCCTATCAGGGGTGGGATGGACCTTGAGTCTTTTAGTTTGTTGTTTACAAAACTGTAGAAAGCGCAGGTGGAATTGGTGCGTAGAAGATTTTCCTCTTGTTTAATGTGAGAATTGGTGCATTCGGTTTTTATCTGGTGGTATAAATTTTTGGATCAGCTTTTGAAGTTGGCAACGTGACCAGTTTTGTTTTTCCACCAAAGTGATTTCTTTTTGGATTGGAGCTTCTTTATTGTTATGGGTAATTTGTTGGGTTTTTTTTTTTTTTTTTGGTTTTGGGAGTTGTTATTGGTACATATAGTTTGATGACTCTTTTGACTTCAAGTAAAAATATGTTGTAATGGTCTTCAACAGTATTGCATCCAGTGAATAGAAATGGCCAATCAAGGGATGAGAGATTGTTGTTTGTAGGATCATAGTTGCCTTTTTAAAGAAGTTTTTGGCTTCCCGAGGGCCTCCAGAGCCAGTGGCAGGCCGTTTTTGCCCTCCCAGAGGCCTGAGGGAAGCCTCCTGACTCTGGGGAAGGTGAAAAATGCCCCTCCTGGAAGTTCTGCGAGGCCACACCTACCATAGCCACGCCCACCCAGCAACCAGGCAGAGGAATGGTGGCTGGGATTTTTGAATCCCCCCCCCGCTTATGACAGTCACAGTATCCCGTGGAAGGGTCATGTGATCCCCTTTTGTGACCGTCTGAATGGCAAAGTCATTGGGGAAGCCAGATTCACTGAACAACCGTGGGACTTACTTAGCCGTGGCCACGGTTCCTTTAAGAACTGCAGCAAAGGAAGGTCCTACAATGGAGCAAAACTCACTTTGTCACTCTGTAGGGCAGTGATGGCGAAGCTTTTTGTTGTGGGGTGCCAAAAGCACCCACACGTGAGTGCCGGCACCCACAATACAATGTACTCTGTCGTCCCCCCCACGCATGCACGGGCAACACCTCCCCTCTGCTCCCTTACCTGCACTACATATGCATGCACCTCCCAGCTGATTTGGCTCATTGGAGGCCTTTTTCGGCCTTCCAGAGGCTCGAGGGAAGCCTTTGCAGCCTTGGGAGGCTGAAAAACAGGCCCATTTTGGACTTCCGGCTTCGTCACTTCTGGTATTTCCAGAAAGCCCATTTTTTGGCTTCCCCGAGGCTGCAGAGGCTTCCCTCAGGCCCCTGGGAAGGTGGAAAAGGCTTCAAAACGGGCCAAATATCATCTGGGAGGCATGCACATGCGAAGTGCAGGTAAGTGTGGCTGGGGCTCGTGTGCCCGCCCGCACAAATGGCTCTGCGTGCCATTTCTGGCATGCGTGGCACAGGTTCACCATCATGGCTCTGGGGACATTCCAGGTGCCAAAGGTGCTTTCCCCCTCCCAAAAACCCCCCCAGACTTTCTTGGTTCGTTCCTTTGAAAACATTTCGCTTCTCATCCAAGAAGCTTCTTCAGTTCTCACTTAACAACCATCTTGTTTAGCAGCGAACATGTCAGGCTCAATTGTGGTCATAAGTCAAGGACTACCTGTATTATTATTATCATTGTTGTTATTGTTGTTATTATTCATTGCACAGTCAGCCAGATGTTCAAGACTGGGTTTGGCATTTTTGTCTACCTCTCAAGTCCCCACCAAGGACCTGGGATAGGCAAATCTGGATGTTCGACGGTGTTACAGACATCGCCGCAGGATGGAAGCGGTTCCAAGTCAAGCTGCCTTCTGCAATTGACCGATGGCAAATGTGTCAATGCCAGTGATGGTGTTCAAGTGGGTGCTCCAGTTGTTTTGGGACTGCACCTAAGGCCATAGTTGTTCTATTTCTATTTCTATGTCTTCGTATTTTGCGATCTTCTCCTGTGCTTTCTCTTCCCTTCTGCTCTCTCCAGGCATTGCCACATCCACCGTCTAGTCTTTTTTTGTCTTTCTTATCGACAACGGTTAAGTCCGGGGTGTTGTGTGGCAGGTGCCTGTCTGCCTGGATGCTGAAGTCCCAGAGCAGTTTAACGTCTTCGTGTTCTGTGACTTTCTCTCTTTTATGGTCCCACCAGTTCTTGCTTGCAGGCAAATGTTATTCCTTGCAGATCTCCCAATGCACCATTGTTGCCACTTTGTCATGCTGCTGCTTGTAGTCAGCCTGGGCGATCTTCTCACAGCAGCTTACGGGGCGGGGGAAGGAAATGGGTGAGGTATTTGAGCCTAAAGTTCAGAGTTGTTTACAACTTTATCTCTCAGTTCCTGGATTTCACCTCTGTCTTATATAGCACCAGGGGAGATGCAATTAGAAAGATATCCATCGAGATAAAAGTTTGTTTTTCCTTAGGAAACAATGAGGCAACTGGAGTTTATTAGCTCATAACTGGGTGAGTGTCTGTATTTATGATCCATGACTTTGATCAAAGATTCCTTTTAATAAAGTCACGCACCTTCTGGAACTTCTTGCATTTCGTTGTCCTGCCAGATCACGGTTTACAATTCTCCACCCCTTTCAGTTTCCCGACTCCCATCATTCCCAGCCTCAGAGCTCCAACTGCTTTTCTTGCACGTTGACCCCCTGAATAATTGCTTGATTTGCAAATTACCAGGTGGGCCACCAGAAAGCTTATGTCCCCTTTTGCCCACGACCTTCCTAGGGCATTACGTGGTTGGGATGTTAGGACTGGGAGAATATCCGTAGCTTAGGGTTGACCTATGGGCTCCTTGGGGGCTCTCTGAGTTTGGGGATCTTCTTGCCGACGTTTCATGACCCAACTTGGTAAACATCGTCAAGAGAAGGAGGAGAGAGGAAGAAGAGGAGGAAGGAGGAGAAAAAGAAGGAGGATTATGGGGTCCTTTCTTGTTCTCTGAGCTTGGAGGTTTTTGTGCAGACGTTTCATGGCCCAACTAGGTAACCTCATCAATGCTAGAAGGCTACATGAATCATGAAATGTCTTCAATAATACAACAAAGTTCAGAGAACACCAAGGACCCCTTCATCTTCCACCCCCTATTCCCTCCTCCTCTCTGCAAACCCCACTTCCTTCTAGTATTGATAATGTTCCCTAGATGGGTCGTGAAATGTCTGCAAGAACCAAGCTCAGAGAGCACCAAGGACCCTACAGTCCTCCTCCCTCCCCTCCTCCTCTTGGTAAACCCACTCCCTTTTAGCACTGATGATACCACCTAGTTGGGTAATGAAACATCTGCAAGAAAGCCACTGAACTCAGAGGGCACCAAGGATCCCATAGTGGGATTGGTTGCTGTCCTCTTTCCAATCAGTCCTTTCACCCACCGCTCTATTTTCATAGCCATAGTCTATCTGCCAACCAAGGATAAACCATTATACATTTAGGGATGATTGCATAAATAGTTGAGAAAAGTCAAAATGGCCTCCAAGAAATACCATCTCCACTCAAAAGGATTTGGTAATTGGGAGAGGGTTGCATTGCTTTGCCAACATGGTAGAGGAAAAGGAGAAGGAAGGAAGGAAGGAAGGAAGGAAGGAAGGAAGGAAGGAAGGAAGGAAGGACAGAGGGAGGGAGGGAGGGAGGGAGAGAGGGAGGGAATTATGGGAGTTGAAGTCCGCAAGTCTTAAAGTTGCCATGTTTGGGGACCCCTGTTCTAAATTAATTGGGCAAAACTCACTTAACAGCTGTCTCACTTTGCAACAGAAATTCTGGGCTCCCTTGTGGTTGTAAGTTAAGGACTTACCTGCATTTCTGCAGAAATTAGGGACAACATCCCAGTCCATTTTCCTTTATAAATATTGGCTCAGATATTTATCGAAAAAGGATCAACAAATCTATTTACATGCGGTTTCTTTCTCACGTTTCGTCTTTACACTCGATCACATTGATGACATTTGTCATTTTCGGCCCTTGTGAAACTTTCCTAATCTTATCGCATTTCCTGTGGATTGTTTCCTTGGTTTTGCAAAGGGAAGAGAGGCTGATTCCGGGGATCTTTTAATCTGTTCTAAATTTGTTTCCACCTGGGTTGCTTAAATTCCTGGCTGACTCGGTATTTTAGCATTATTTATTTTATATTATTTATTATAATATTTATTTAGCATTATTTATTTTCTGATAAATGGGACTCCTTTCCTATAGATTGGAACAGCGGCATCCAGCCTTAGCCACTTGTGCACTTCAACTCCCAGAATCCCCCAGCCAGCAGGCTTTAAGATGGGGGGACTTCGACTCCCACAATTCCCCAGCCAGCAGGCTTTAAGATAGGGGGGACTTCCACTCCCACAATTCCCCAGCCAGCAGGCTTTAAG
>BHEV01008890.1:0-29536 GCA_004319985.1 Emydocephalus ijimae | reverse complement strand
GATAACGACTCTATCGCCCCAGATGATGCAGCCCTTTTGTGAAAACAACTCTGTTTGTCGACTTTTGAATGGTGCGAAGTCTTCCGGTACTTGGTCCAATGGCCATCCATGTTCTACCCAACTGAGGACTCGTGCTAAGGCGGGGTCGTGTTTTGTTTCTCTCGCGATATCACGGGCGGTTAATGGAGGTGTATGAAGTGCCTCGATCTGTAACGTTGTCACTGTAGGCGTGGGGTCGTTGATGGTCTCTGGAAGCGGTGCTCGGCTCAATGCGTCTGCGTGGGGAATGGCCTTTCCCGGACGGTATTGCAGCCGATAATTATAAGCAGCCAAGAATTCTGACCAGCGAGTCATTCCGGGAGATAATATATAGGGAGTTGACTTATCTCCCGCTATTATTCCCAGCAAAGGTTTGTGGTCAGTCACTATGGTAAAAGCTCAGCCATACACGTACTCATGAAATCTTTTGACAGCAGACACAATAGCAAGGGCTTCTTTATCAATCTGGCTATAATTGCGCTCTGTTTTTGAAAGCGTCTTTGAGAAATAGGCAACAGGGGCTTCGCTACCGTTAGGCAAAACATGGCTCAAAATGGCGCCCACTCCAAAAGGCGATGCATCACACGTGATCATTAACGGCAAGGTCTCATTGTACTGCATCAGTATCGCGTCAGAAGTCAGTAGTTTTTTCACATTTCGGAACGTCTGCTCTTCTCTATGTCCCCATACCCAAATTGCTTTTTTGTCCAATAAACGATGTAGGGGTTCAGTGACAGTTGCTTTGTGCGGCAGGAATACGTTATAAAAAT
Organism: Emydocephalus ijimae; assembly: GCA_004319985.1. NCBI lineage: Eukaryota > Metazoa > Chordata > Lepidosauria > Squamata > Elapidae > Emydocephalus > Emydocephalus ijimae. The sequence continues at coordinate 28,727 of BHEV01008890.1, read as the reverse complement.
TGGTAAGGCCTAGNAGGGGCAGCGATTAACACATCATCAAAGTATGGGACAATGCCTTTAATCCCTTGTAATAGTCTTTCCATCAGGCTCTGAAAGATCCCCGGGGCTATGCTCACTCCGAATTGGAGTCGTGTACATTTAAAGGCACCTCGGTGTGTCACGATCGTCTGTGCCTGTGCCGTTTTTTCATCTAACGGCAGTTGCTGATATGCCTGAGCTAAGTCTAGTTTAGCGAAGACTTTTCCGCCCCCCAGGGAATGGAGGAGGTGCTGCACCACCGGTACCGGATATGCGTTTTGCTGCAGGGCGTGGTTCAGGGTGGCTCGGTAGTCCCCACAAATTCTTATCAATCCATCCGGCTTAATGGGTGTCACGATTGGGGTCTCCCAGGGAGAGTGATCGGTTGGCTCTAACACCTCCTGGGCTATTAACTTATCAAGCTGTTCATCAATTTTCGGTTTTAGGGCAAATGGAACTCGACGAGGCTTGAGGCGGATGGGAGCTATTTTTGGATTAAGGTTAAATGATATCGGGGTCCCCTTGTACTCACCTAGTTTTTCTGCGAAGATGTCCCTGAATTCTTGGACGAGGTCCTCCTCCCAGTCGCTGCTGCTGATTCAGTTAATGCCTGACACTTCAATGCCAAGTGGTGCAAAACATTGGAGGCCTAACAAGCTAGGCCGGTCCTTGTCGATCACAGTCAGGGGTAAGTACGCTGTACGGTTTTTGAACGAGACCCGGACTCGACTGGATCCTACGACTGGAATCCTATTCCCCTGATAGTCTTTAAGTATGAGTCTTTGGTATCGGAGGTCTTGGCGCCGGATAGTAGGGATGAGTTGCTTGAGGGTCTTCCAAGAAACCATCGAGAGAAACGATCCCGAGTCGACTTCCATTTGGCAGGGCTGATTTTCGATGGCCACTTTAATTTGGATTTTCTTGGCATCCAAGGAAGAGCGTGACCGATAGTGATAGTTTGGTGAGCCTCTTCTCGCTTCGTGGGGCGGTTTAAGGTTCGGTTTCTGTAGGAGTGGTTCACTGGTTCTTGCCTTACAGGACGGTTTCCTGTCGGTTGGCGATAGTTAGTGCCCTTCGAGGTCTGGCTGGGTCCTAGGAGGCTTCTATAGACCCGTCCGATGTGGCCTCATTTCCCGCACTCGTGGCAGAGCATGTCGCAGAATTTGCATTCGGACCGGGGATGGCTGGCCCCACAGCCAGCGCATGGGTGTTGGGACTTCTGATAATGGTCCTGATCAGACCGCAGTCGATGGACCTCTTCTTCGTCGCTGTCTGACGACGAAGAGAGGTCCTCATGGTGGGCCGTCAAAAGCTGACCTTCTGACTTGGGTAAGATGTCGCCGGCCGGTTGTTGTACCGGAGCGCGGTTTCGGCGCATTTGGGCAGCCGACTTCCTGGTAGCTTCTGCTGCAGTAGCATCAGCGATAGCATCGGCAAGGCTGATGTCGCCTTTCGCCATCAGCTTANCGCTGGTTGCTTTGGTAGAACTCATGCCGCCTTACGAGTGTTGGTACGGTCGGTGCATAGTGGGCCCTCAGTAGGGGTTCGAGGACGTTCCAGTCCATAGCCTTTACTTCAGCCGGTTTTGCTAGTGTCTTGGCCATCTTGAATACGGTCGGCCCGCAATGCGTTCGGAATACCGCCTGTTTCTTCCCGGTCGTGGCATCCTTCAAATTATTGGTTTCCAAGAACATTTGGAAACGATCCATGTAGGACTCCCAGTCTTCTTGCGCTGGGTCGAATGGAGCGGGTGGTGAGACGCCGCCGGACATGGTTCCGCCATTGTGCGTTTTCAGTCATGTGCTCGGTTATTTCTTCGTTGTTCAGTCAGCTCTGACGTCTCCAAATCCCACCCTCGTCGCCAGTGTTATGTTTGGAGCATGGGTGCGAAGAATGGAGATGAGCCGGTGAAACGGTGAACTTCAAACTCTTTATTTACATGGTGTGACAGCTCAAACTCAATGGCTGCTACAGCCTTCCTTATATAGGCAACTTATTAGATATTCAACCAATGAAAACCAGGGAGCGCTAGCTCCGTTAACCAATAAGAAAGGCTCGTTAATGGCCAATCAAATTCTCCTGAACGGATCAATCTGATCGCGCCATTTAATGGCCAATCAGAAGTGCAGGGCCAGAACCCTGCACTTGACTTCAAGCTCAAGATAACTTTATTGACACAATTATTCATTCACAACAGATAACTTCTGTGTTGTGAAGGTCCTTGGTTCTGCCACTACGTCTTCTGTTGGCCAAAGATGCAGGAACATTTTTGTCTTGCAAGAATGGTGCCTGGTGCATGGAAAGGAAACTTTTGCTCTGCACACACTGGGGGTCCACTGCAACTCCTAAGGAGGAAGGTACATGGGTGTACCAGTCATATGATGAAGTTGAGGTGTGAATCCAACTTTGCATTCAGAAAGAACCCTACATTCTTCTCTCTTCTGCCCATATACTTATGTAGCCTTCAAGTTTGAAGATGAAGGCTATATTTTAATTACAGTTGTAAACAAACCAGAAATAAGGTAATCAGTCTCACAGGTGAACAGAGCAAATCAACAATGGTTTGTTTTCTCTACTTTTTTAGCAACTCTTGTCTTTATAATCTGGTAGAGGTGTTTTTTTTTTTATGGAGCTCAAAAACATAGCAGGAAGAAAACAGAAGCTACGTACTAAGCAAGTATCTCTAAGTAATTGCATAGAAGCAGAGTTTCATTCAGTAAGCCTACAAGAATGATGGTTTTAACTGCTTTCTTGCTCAGTTGGGTTACTGGATCTGGGCTTTAAAGCAATATTTGCTGCCATTTGGTGGTCATCATGCATTTACAGCTCAGATCTGGCAGCTTAATGTTGAACCAAAACCTAACAAGTTATATGTGGCTTTACCAAAATGGCTAATATGTATAGTCTAGCTCTCTGATGGTGAACCTATGGCATGCGTGCCACAGGTGGCACGCTGAACCATTTGTGCAGGCATGAGAGTCCCAGCCAAACTTACCTGTACTGCTCGTGTGTGCAACTCCCAGCTGATTTTCGGCCTGTTTGAGGGAAGCCTCTGCAGCCTTGGGAAACTGAAAAACGGGCCTTCCAGAAATAGTGTAAGTGTCGAAACAAGCCTCTTTTCAGCCTCCAGAGGCTCCAGAGGCTTCCCTTGGAGGGTGAAAACAGCCTCCCCTCTGGAGGCTGAAAACGGGCACTTCCGGTATTTCTGGAAGGCCTATTTTTTGGCCTCCCAAGGCTGTAGAGGCTTCGCTTGAGCCTCTGGGAGGGTGAAAATGGCCTCAAATGGGCCAAAAATCAGGTGGGAGGCCCACACATGCACTGTGCAGGTAAGGGGATGGGGCAGGAGTGTTGCACGTGCATACGCAGGGGAGCGGGGCGCATTGCATTGTGGGTGTCAGCACACACGCACCCGTGCTTTTGGCAAACCACAACAAAAAGGTTTGCCGTCACTGGTCTAGCTACTGTCTACAGATATTTCTTCCCCTTGTTCTCCACAGGTAACTTTATACAGGATCTATTTTTTTGTATGTTTTATTGATTATATAGGATCTATTCCCCTTCCGTGTGGCTTATATCTAGGAGAGCTGACTCTCACTGTGGAACTCTTAAATTCCTTCTCCTGCAAGTTCCTGAATCTTTAAAACTCTATGACAAATCCTGATTTATATGATATATGGAGCCACAGTTTAACTAATTGCACTGCAGCCTAATATGTTGTCCAAACGTAGATTCTGTGGTTAGTTGATGGTACTGTTTATGTTTTGCAAACCCAGAAAAAATATAGTTTATCCAATTAACCCATTTTTAGGCTTTGCATAAATCGTATAAAAATTTGGCTTATTGCATTCAGAATTTGCTCAATGGCTGGTGGTGTCTGTTAAACCGAGGTGTCATTATATATCATGCCTTCTTTTACAAGCCCAAGCATTTTAACATTTCCTCCAAGAATAATTAATATTGCTTCTTCTTTCAATTGTCCTTTTTTTCTAATTCATAATAACATGTTTAAATCCGAACTGCAGCCCTTCAGATGGCCTGATCTCTCAGGAGCCTCCAATCAATATGATTAATGATGCTGGCCGCTAAAATGGGAGATGCTAGAGGGGAGATAGAAGTTCAGAGAGTTTCTAAGTCCAGAGAGTTTCTAAGTCCAGAGAGTTTCTAAGCTTTGTTTAAAATGGGACCCTTGAGTTGGAATCTCATATCTACAAAGTGTCATATTGGAAAATGGGAGGCATATAGTATTTCAATAGTGGGAATTTGGTAATCCCATCAGGATCCCAAAGTATCCCTCAGAGTAACAGATATTCCAGAGAAATTGATTATATATTTGTTGTTATGTTTTTTCATTTTTATAAATAACTCAAGTCAGCGAACATACATAATACTCTTTCTTCCTCCCATTTTCCCCACAACAACAACCTTGTGGGGTAGGTTGGGCTGAGAGAGAATGACTGACTCAAAGTCACCCTTTCATACCTAAGGCAGGACCAGAATTTACAATCTCCTAGTTTCTAGGCCAACATCTTAACTGCTAGATCAAATTGACTTTATATTTTTATTTTTATATTTGAAGATCCAACTATCCCTCTTTTTTTTTTTGCATCTTAGCATTTACATTTAGTTATATTGCATTGCATTCGCTACATATTCTTGCTCATTCCTGCATTTTGGAGTTGTTTGTTTTAAGCTATGTCCAGCTCCCATATTGTTTTTAATTTCTCTGAATAATGTGATACCATCAGCAGATACAGTTTCTCCACCAGTGCATCCAAAATTTGCATCTGTTGAACCGTTGTTTGCCAGAAGTTGTTAAAGATTTAGCAGTCCTGCCACGAAGTATATATTTGCCTTTCTAAACTGTGTATTTCTCAGTTTAAATGGCTCTGAACAACTCACACATTAGTCAGAGATTTCATCCTACCAAAATTACTCCTCATCCAGGCTCCAAACAGAATAGCCGTTTCTTCCATTTTCTATTCCTTATAGCCTCTAGGACAACATTAAACTCCCCTCCTACCACTGAGATCCAGCACTAAAATTAAATTTTATTTTGGCTCCAACTGCTTTTTCCATAAGCCAAAAAGAAAGAAAAAAGAATCTGGAAAATAAGAAGAGGGGAGAGAAGGCAGTTCCCAGCTGGAGTTGGCAAGGGCTGGGTTGGGCTGCAAAGACGAATCAGGATTAGTTTTAGGGGAAATGGCTCCTTTCTGCCTCTGAAATTTGGCTGCACTGCCTGCAGTTTTCCATCCAACTAAGAAAAAATGAGAAAGGAAAGTTTTTTGAAAAACTGGTCAAAATTGCCAGATGGCGGCTCTCTCTTTGTTTCTCACAGCAGGGTGGAGGCAAAGCAAATTCTAGGAACTGACTTACCAGCTTTCCAAGATCTACCCAAATTTTCTTCGATGGTTCAGAATAAGAACTTGGCACCCCTAACTGTCCATGACACTTAGAATCTCAGTTCCAAATCATTCAAAGCTGGTTAAAGTTTATGACTTCAGTTTTCCTTTGATTTCAGATCGCCTGAATCATTATTAATTTCTTCCCTGTTCATTAGGGAGAAACAAAGGTTCCTAAATTGGCTTACAAATATGGATTTGTGGGATATTCCCTGTCTTTTGATGCATAACCAAGAGGTCATATATAATACAAAGCAGAGGAATGGGGAGAGAAGAGGTGGGGAAAGCAAATTCAGGCACTGTTTCTTACATGTAGAACAAATAATTTTGGCAGCTTTCCCCATCAGTGTATGATCAGCACTTAGTAAGTTTATCCAGATCAAACTGAAATAATTTACACAACCAGATCCTGCTTATACAAATGCAACAACCCACCAATCCCTTCAAATGCTCCCCAGCATACTGCTTTCTTTTAGAAGGGGCCTTTCTTATCCAATCAACCTGTTGGAATTTTACTAAAAAGCAAGTCCAAACTTCCATGTAACTATGGATGCCAGGGAGGTCAAAAAGGTCAAGATGGTAGCCACCAACATATCATTGAAAACACCCTCCCCCCATTTTTTACATGCAGAAACTTCTGCACATATTCCATTCAATGATCATACTGGCTCTTTTGTCTTTTAAAAAACCCATAAAAATCCTTTTTTTTTAAACTAGCAATGCTCAGAATTGTCCACTGGGAAGCATCCCAAATCACCCCCAAATCAAAACCACATTGACCCATCCAAGGATTAGTTTTAACAAACTTCACAATCATTTGATGACCCTTTTGTTAACAGCAGAGGCCTTGATCAATTTTCTAACTGAAGCATCGCTTTACTCTAGTCACTCCCAGAATTCCCCAGCCAGCATAGTGGCTAAGGAATTGTGGGAATTGAAATCCACACATCTTCAAGCTGTTAAAGTTGAGAAATACTCTCCAACTGCCATCTATGGTTCAGAAACTCCCAGCCATTATAGCTGCCACATGCAACCATCTCTCCCCCTCCCCCCCACCAAATATCTGACCCACAAATTATAGTCTTGCTTTCTAAATCTTCATGCTGCATTGTCTCTTAGTTTTTCCTTCCTGTCATTGGGTTGTGGTCAGAATAAAAAGGGGAGTAGAGAGAACCACAGAAACCACCCAGACTTCTTTGGAAGAAAGGTAATAAAAATTTGATAGAGGAAATGAAACAAAAACAATGTTACAATAATTTAAGCTGAATTTGAAATTCTATCCAGCATCAGGTTTATAGGTACAGATATCTCCTTATTTTTATTTTTTTTTAATCTCTCTCAAAAAATGTTCATATGTCACCACAAAGCTTATTTCTTCTGGATTTGCCACCTGGATAGTTAACACTGTGGTTCATTCTTCAGGATTGGGGACAATATTTGGGGATCCAGGACAAACAGTACCTCTTCCTTGACATAAAGTAATTAAGTCTCTCCATTTGCACTCCATTTTATAGTAAAATCTACCCTATAAATGTTTTCCCCATTTACTTTGCATAACAATCATAGGGATGGAAGTGGACACTAACTCTCCCTGGCCTGGAAAAGTCCTTCAGTTGTACCGGATTACAATTCCCATCATCTCTGGCCTGCTGGAAACAATAGGGGCTACAATCCAACCTATGAGGAGTGTAGCAGTTTGAAGAAGATTGAACACCCCGGCCATTCTCCGAGTGCATCCTAAACTTCTATTTTATGGGCCCACCCCTTTCTTCCGCCCCCACTGCTACAAATGCCCATTGAGCAATTTTGCTTCTGGCTGGAAAACCTACCTTCTGGTGGAGCCCCCATCCTGCCTGTACCCGTCCTCCGCACACTCCGTTCCAGAGTAACAGATGGTGGTGGCTCAGCACCAGTGGGATGGTGGAGGGGAGAGAAAGCTGGGGCAAGTGCCAGGGAGGACTTAGCTGTGCCGTTCTTCCCAGCCACCCTCACCCTCACCCTTCTCCCTTTCCACCTCTCTCCCTCTCCCTCTCTCTCTCTTTCCTTGCCTCTCAGTTCTCCATCCGTGCCTGCCACCCTCACTAATTCATAGCACCTCCTTCTAGTTCAGTATCATCCTCCCCCTTTATCTCTCCCCCTTCCTCACTTATTCCTCACAGCTTTCCCTTTTACTATTTCTCTTTCTCTTTTAATATTTACTTTCTTAAATCAGCTGTTGGGTCCCCAAATACAGTTTTTCTTCTTTTTTGGTCCTTACAAGTTTTGTGATGAATGTACCTTCTGTACTGACCCTCACCCTAACCTTTTCCCCTTTCAAACAGATATATCTTCCTACCTACCCCTATTTTATCCTGAAAATTTATCCTTCTGCTCATTTACAAGATTAATTTTTTTCATTCATTCATTCAATGAGAGTTACCCGATAGCTAACATTTTCCATTTAAAGGTCTTCTAAAAACCCCAAGAGCAGGGAATAATGAAATATTAAAAGCAAGCATCAAAACTATAAAAATTATGGCAATAAAAACTATGGTAAAATACCTCTTTGAGTAAAGATCATCTCAGCAGTATATTTAATTAAAAATAATCACAACAGAAGTAATCTCCACTAAGTCAAGGAAATATACTTGTCAAGAAGAATGATTTTTTAGAAATTCTAGTATGTTACCAATTTGCAGATCTGTTGCATCAATCATTTATCAATCAATTATTTATCTGATCAATCATCCACTTATTAAAATGATGCATCGTTATTTTATTGTACAGATACAACAATCGTGTGCTGATTATACTTTAACATTTATTCCCCAAATAAATATGTATGTTTTCCAATGCATGCAGATAAATCCACTAAATTATCTAGGGTGGATCATCTACTCCAGTTTAAAATATCACAAAATTAGAATTAACTGGCCAGTGGCCAGTCATTATTGATTTAATTGATATTTTAATCCTAGCCTTTCCCCCCCATTCTTACAGTGTCCAGTACAGATTCTGCTGTTGCCAAATTGCAAAAATCAACAATTCCTTTTACAGTATAAAGTACATTATGTCCCACAGATAAATAGTTGTGGTCTGGATAATTTCATGATAGTAATTTTTTTCTTTAACTGTTCCTAATTTTTACAATACTATGAAGCAAGTTGTATGATCATTTCCACTTTCCTAATAGGAGATCTGATGCAGTAGTCCATTTCATGGACAATGAAACAAAGATTTGAACCCTGCATGCTCTTCCCTGCCACATTAACTTGCTTCTACTGTCTCTCTCTTCACACAAGCACACTCATCCCTCAATGTTTGCTCTTCTCATATTTCTCTTTGTTTTTTTCTTCCTTTCCATCCCAACTCTCGTCTTTCTTCCCATGAATGGGGTGGCCTCTGGAGCCTAATTTCTTCCCTGATTGCCCAAGTTATACTTATTCTCTCTCATAACTGCTGCACACATTCACAAGCAAGTTCAAGTTACTTGAACTTACCTTTCCCGTCTTCCTTGTTCGATTCTGCTTTCTCTTTCATGCTGCTGCAATTTCCAGTCTTCCAGTATTTTCCAAACTTGGAAAAAGGGGCTGTTGCTGGTAGGAGATGAATTAGGCCTGGAAAATTCCTCCTTTCTGGGGAATGTCAAACTTCAGGAGTTTTTGTGGGGGGGGGAAGGGGGGGAAGACTAGTTAACCCTTTATTACCGAGCCACGGATGCTACTTAGCTCTGAGTATTGCACAGTCCTGTAATTGGGATATGTTAAGAAGAAGCTGTTACCTTTCCTACTCAAATGTCCCAGATCTTTATGTGCTGTCCTAGCAGATTCTTGGTTCCCTCCACGCCCCGACAGCTGCCACAGCTGTACCCCTGGATCTTTTCCAAAATCTGGGAGAGAACAGCTTTTCTATTCCAGGAAAATGACGGGGCATCCATAAGGGAGCATATTCTGATCATTTTTCCCCTCTAAAGTCTCTAAGACATCAGACTAGACAAATTTCTTACTATGTGACCGATCTTTTTCTAGGAACACTAGAAAACAAAAACCAACACACTCACATGCAATATATAGGGAAGTGGGGACAGAGCCCAAAGTATAAAGCTTCACCCTAAAGCTACAAATAACTACAATGGAAAGCATACAACCAGAGTAAACTGATCTGTGCAGGACCAGGAATATGCTGGGGTTGTCAGTAAAATTGGCTATTTTGTTTTGGCATATCAAATTCTAATTTCACTGACTGAAGCATGTGCATGGAACATATGTTCCATATGTATGTGTGCAAGTTTACTGCAAAAATTAAAGGAACATAAAGACATTGGGAATATATATTAGGAGCAGTTGGCAAGTAGTACTTAATAATGGAAAAAACAGAACGCGCCCTTTTAAAGTCTTTGGGTTTTTCAATTCTTACTACAAGAAGTCCTTATGTATCACAACTGGGACCAGAATTTCTGTTGATAAGCAAGGTGGTTGTTAAGTGAGTTCACCTGATTTTAACAACCTTGTTTGCTTGGGTTAAGAAAACTGTTGCAGTTGTTAAATAAATTACATGGTTGATAATCAAAGCAGGCTTCTCCCATTGACTTTGTCAGAAATTGTCTGGGAAGGTTGCAAAATGGCGATCGGATGACTCCATGACCCTGCAACCAATTTATATACGTTGCCAAGTGCTTCATGTGACTTGCTGCAATGGCCTTAAATGCAAGGACTGGCAGTCACTTATGCCATTGTAACTTTGAACAGTCGCTCAATGAATGATTATAAGTTGAGGTCTTTCTGTACAGAAACTCTTATCCTGCCGTTAGCAAATACCAATAATTTTCCCCCTCCATGATAATAAGTACTAAGCACTTACTCTTTTTAAACCAATGTAAGCTCAGATTCCAAACTTCAGATTAAGATAATCCATTCCCGGCTGGCAAAATGGTCATTATGGTAGAAACTTAGTTTCCCTTTGCATTCTTATCAAGAACTTCTGAGGGCAAATCAGCAATTTCTACAGTAGCTGTTACAACCCACTCCTGAAAATGGAAATTGATGTGTTAGGATGTCCAGCAGAAAATCAAAACTTAGGTTTTGTTTGTGCTGTTCCTTCTCCCTCTACACAGCTAGAAAGGTCCTTACATTTGCTTTCACAGCATAGCCTAGCTCCAAGGTCAGGAATTCACCAGCCATCTATTTTGGGGGCATATCTGATTTCAGTCCCTTGTGTTGCCATTTTGAGGGCACGAACTGCCCAGTGTATGTGCTTGTTTAAAGACCACAGAGAAAAATGACTGTCTCTTCTTTGGTCACATGGAAGAAGTACATGCTAAGAATTTTCAGAAAATCAGCAGCAAAACAAGCCAAAGATTTTTCAAAAATGTCAAAGAGAAGGATTTGTGAAAGACAGAATATATTTCTTTTGGTTTTAGCAAGGTGTTTTTTGTTTTTAAACAGGGGTTGCCTATTATGGTTGTAAATCATGATGGTTGTAAAACAAGACATCTTATGACCGAATCTTATGACATTTTTAAAAAGTGATTGTTAAACAAACATAGCGGAGTTTAGGGTCATTAAGCACACCTGTTGTTTGCTATGAGGCTTTTTTTTGCCAAAAACTGTTAAGTAAATGCTGGTTTTAAGTAAAATAATCGTAAATTGAAGTCATGTGTCTGCAGGATGCTGCAAAGGTCCATAAATGGATGGAGAAGCGTGGTGGTTAAATCTTCGCAGGCGCCCCAACGACCTCAAAAGAGGTCACGGGATAGGTGAAGGTGAAGGTGAAGGTCTGCAGGATGCTGCAAAGGTCCATAAATGCGGGATGGTTACCTAGCACCCAAAATGAAGTCACATGACTACAGGAGGTGGTGATGTAGCCTTTATAATTTTTAAAACCTGGTTGTAAATATCTTTGGCACTAATGGGCACTAAGCAACTGGTCATAAGTTGGACTACATATATAATTCTCATATTGCAAGACATTCTACATCTTTGTAGATCTTTGTAGATCTAATAAGATCTACAAAGCTGTAGATCAAGGGTCTTCAAACTTGGCAAGTTTAAGACTTGTGGAATTCAACTCCCAGAATTCCTGAGCTAACATGACTGGAGGATTTCTGGGAGTTAAAATTCACAAGTCTTAAAGCTGTCAAGTTTGAAAAACCCTGCTGTACATCTTGGTTTTTCTCCCCAGATGCAAGGGTAATTTTTATCTCACTAGCTTTCATTAATTGTGTATTGCTTTTGTACCAAGTGCTTAGTACTGTGGCTGAAGTTTCAGATGCAAGTCACTTTCAAGGAGCTGTTGGCCAAATATAGAATTTTTCTCGCTTTAAAATAACATTCAATCCGCATCACTGAATGCCAATAATTCCTACTGCAGTGCTTAATGTCACTTATTTTTACTTTGTCTGAAAACAGCCCTCAGGATTTTGACTTACAATAATTCTGTTGTAGAGTTTTCTATTGCTTAAAACTGTACAGTTAGCATCTGATTAATTCATATTGACATTTTGTAGCCCTAGTGATTTTGCCAGCTATTTGAGCATGTTAATACATCTGATTTTCTCTATATATTTTTCTGTTTACTATCACAAAAGATTATTCATCCCAAGAGAGCCAAAGATTTAGGTTTCCCTACATTAGTTTTGTTTCCAAATATGTGAGTGAACATAACTTTTTTAATGCTAACTGTAAATTGGTATTATAGACATTACAACTAATACTTTATCTTTCTTTCTGATAGAATGAAGTATTTTATTAACAATAAAATGATTGCAAGGAAAGAATTTAATTATAGCATTTTACCTCTGCGACTAATCATATTCACCTGGGAAACAAAGTATTCTTGGTGCTTTCTGGAAAGCGTAGTTAAAGGTTCCTCTAAGAATAATATTTTCTGTGTGAATCTTCAAGTCAGTTTTGATTCCAGTGACTCATTATTTTTTGGTGATCCCATTTTCAGAAGTGGTTTGCATTGCTTTTGCCCTAGGGCTAAGAGAGCATACTGACCCAATCATTCACTTGGCTTTTGTGCCTATGAACGGATTAGAACTATTTTCTAACCACTACACCAGGGGTTCCCCAAACTTGGCAACTTTAACACTTGTGGACTTCAAATCCCAGAATTATCCAGCCAGCTATTCTTGTGGGCTATGCTGGCTTGTGCTATGCTGGCTGGAGAATTCTGAGAGTTGAAGTCCACAAGTCTTAAAGTTGCCAAGTTTGGAGACCTCTGCACTACACTAAAAAATGGCTCTCTTAAATCTTAGTTGTAATATGCATTTCCTCCACAAATCTAAAGAATTCATATTTAAAACAATGTAGGCAAGTAGCCTTAAAATTTGCATTGCAAGCCAATAATTTGCCCCCAATTTCATCCTACATCCTGGAAAAGAGGACAGGGGTTAATAAATGGAAAGACGCCATCAAATCATTAATCCTAAATCCCAATAAACACACATACATTAATCACAGTCATAAAACCAACATTAGACCTTAGAGCAGGAGTCTCCAACCTTAGCAACTTTAAGACATGTGGACTTCAACTCCCAGAATTCCTCAGCCAGCTTTAGTTGAAGTCCACATGTCTTAAAGTTGCTAAGGTTGGAGACCCCTGCCTTAAAGGAAATAGTCCATTCCAATAGAACTACATTTTCCCTTTTGTTTTTAGAAGAAAGCAATCAGAAGTATGTTTTTAACTTAAAATTTCTAAAGATTGCTGCTTATTTGGTTACAATTTTCTCCTTTGCTCATGCACTTTTCCAGGTTACATCGCCAAAAGCAGTTTTGAATCAACCGTGGCAATTTAAAAATGTTGTGGACCCAAGCCAGCATGACCGACAAGGGAAATATGGGAGTTGAAGTCCACACATCTTAAAAGTTGAGACACGCTGGGCAAGACAACTATCAACTCACCTACGGCTTTATCAATTAAGCCTTGCCCTGACAAAGAGGCAACCGGATGCCAAAGAAACTCAACAAAACACAAGCGAATTCACATCCCATTTCCTCTTTGCCTTTATTATGAACTTTATTACTATTACTTAATAAAAGTTTCAATTTGCTTTTTCTTTACCTCCTTTCGCGCACGCGCACATCTGGACAGGCTGAAGGGCGGAGACTTTACCCCCTCCTTCGCGCCTGCATTTAGTGGTAGCGCGCATGCGTAAAATTGTGGTCTTGTGAGAGGAGGTTCTTCGGAAAAAGCGAGGCGGGGCCAAAGTAGGATAAAAAGGCCACGTGCGCCGTCGTTCCCTTCTGTTTCAAATGGCGGCCGGCTGCAGGTGGGTGCTTGCGGCAGGAATGGCGGGTGGCTGCGGGTGATTGGGGGGGAGGTGTTTAAGAATTATTTGGATTGTTGTTTTTTTGCTGCTGTGATACTTTTAGCAATGATTTTTTTTTTTAACAAGGAGAAGGCAAAAGCCGGACTTTTTGATTGTTTTAAAAAGTCGGGGCGGGGACAAATGGACTCCTAAGCAAAGGAGGATTGGAATAAGAAATAGGACTAAGATATGGGCGGGAAGATATGTCCCTTATAGAAAAAGGCCTTGCAGGATTTATGGAATGGGAATTCAATCAATCAGAATAGAGCTGGAAGGGATCTTGGAGAGGTCTTCTAGCCCAACGCCGTGTTCAAGCAGAAGTCACTGTATATGTATATACCAATTGAGACAACTGACTGCCCACAGTCTCCTTTAAAAACCTCCAGTGATGAAGCACCTACAACTTCTGGAAGCAAATGATTACTCGTTCTCACTGTTAGAAAGTTTTTCCTTAGTTCCAGATTTCTTCTCTCCTTGATTAGTTTCCATCCATGGCTTCTTGTCCTGCCTCTGGTGCTCTGGGAAATAGGTTGACCCCCCCGCCCCCCTCCTCTTTATGGGAGCCTCTCAAATACTGGAATGCTGCTATCATGTCCCCCTTAATCCTTCTTTTCTCTAGATGAGTCAAACCCTCCAATATTCATTTGTTTTAGTCTCTAGGCCTTAATCATCTTAGCTGCTCTTTGCGATTTTCAAGAGTCAACATTTTAAACTAAATGCCATATTCCAGTTGTAGCCTTACCAATACTTTATATAAAGCAGTGCTTAATACTTAATGTGATTTTGATACAGTGCCTCTGCTTATACAAACAAGGGATTATATTAGCCTTTCTGGCTGCTGAGGCAGACTTCTGGCTTATGTTTAAGTGATCATCCATTCAGACTCCAAGGTTCCTTTCACAGTTAATTGTTTTGAGCCAGGTTTTGCCTAATCTGTACTTGTACCTTTGAATTAATTGAATTAAGCATCTTTTTCTTTTCCTTTGGTAGGTGGGGTAGGAGTATTACTATATATAGATGTGAAGAACATGGCAACAGGATTCTTCCAATGATGTTAGCACTGGGCACAGACAACTATGATGATAAAAGTGCCTCCCCTTGCCTTTGACATCTTGGGGGACTGAGGAACAGAATCCTGGCCTGCCTATTAAAATTTGTAATTCAGGAAGAAGCTCTTGGGAATGTTTGATTGCTAGTGATGACTGCCATGTTAGGCAAACACTGGTACAGGTAGTCCTCGACTTAACAATTTTACTTTAGTGACTGTTCAGAGTTAAAACAGCACTGAAAAAGTACTTGTGTTTTTCATGCTTTCAACAGTTGCAGCCATCCCCATGATCAGAATTCAGACAGGTGGCAACTGGCTCTCATTTATGAATGTTGCAATGTTCCCATGGTCATATGATCCTCTCTTGCGACTTTCTGACAAGCAAAGTCAATGGGGAAGCCAAATTCCTTTAACTGTGATACTAAACTTAACTGCAGTGGTAAAATGAGGTAAAAGTCACTTAAATGTTTCAACAACTGAAATGTTGGGCTCAATTTGGGTCATAAGTTGAGGACTACCTGTATATCATAACAGCTAAGCTAATTAATGAATAGGTTTCTCCTACTTTGTCATGGCTGGCTGAGAAATTCTAGAGTTGAGATTTGCACAGCTTGAAAGTTACCAAGTTTGAGAAACAGTGCTCTAATTGCACACAAAAAGCATGCATACATACCCATTTAATGATTAGACATTCTAGGTGGCCTTAAAAAGGCCAAGCAACACAGGAAAAGATGCTGCCTTGTCCCCCAAATAATTTAATTGTGGGTATCATGAAAGCCAGCTTGGTCTAGATGTTAAGGCACCAGAAAGCAGGAGACTGAGTTCAAGTCTTAACCATGAAAGCCAGCTGGGTGAATTTGCACCAGTCACTCTTAGTCCAATCCCACTGCAAGAGGTTGTATGGAAAATTGGAATATTGCTTTTGTTGGGTTATTTGTAAAATAAAAAGTGGGATACAAATAAAAATCTTGAGTGGTAAGTGCAATGAGGCCAGCAAATTAGAGGGGAGTTTGTTTTCATTTTTTTGTTTCACCTTAATATAACTTTGTGAAAGTGACCTATTTATCCCCCCCTCCCACCCAAACATATGTCTAGATTTTGTAGATGTGATTATACCAGATCCTGGAAACTGGAAGTTACTAGCAAACCACATGCAGATCCAGATGTTTCTGCAAATGGAAGATATGAGGCTATTCTACATATGGAATGGTTGAAGGTAGGACCAGCAAGACTTGTGTTTGTGTTATGCTGCTGTTGCACAAAAAGAACCGATGGAAGTTTAAAAGCCTTTGATTCCCCCCCCCTCTTTTTAAACAGCTTTCTGATCTGAAGTCAAACCCATCTCTACTAATAAAACACAATGTTTCCTTAAAAGGAAATAAAATGCTGACAGGCAGCCCTGGAATCAACATTTAAGGCATAGCCGTTCTAATACTTATGCCCATATTCTTACACTTCTGCTTAATCAGGAAGATCTTTACTAATAAGGAAGATAACAGAATATTTCCTCTAACCATAAAAGCTTCCTGCTTCCTCATAGTCATAAAAGCATTTCACTTGCACCAAAGGCTGAAAATTTGTATGTAAACCTTACTGATGTGTGGTCCAGCCACCCCCAGAAACAATGTCTTTTTATGTACACTAAGCACATTCACCAATACATTCCTTGTGTGTCTAATCACACTTGACCAATAAATAATTCATTAAAAAAAATTTCTAAGGTATGCTTCATTTTTAAATGTCTGCTTTGTCGTAGTTTCTGGACATCAAATAAACAGACTTTCTTTCCAAAATGCAGCCTGCCTCAGACTTAATTCTCTGCCTGAGTTCTTCTCCTGGCTTGGAATAAGATATAAACCAGATTTAACCTCCACCAGAACCTTACAAAGAGAAGAATTGACAGAACAGAGAAAGAAGGTGATCTACACTTTGCCTCCTGGAATGAACTGGCCTGTTGGTTCCTTCTTTTCCTATTATGCCTTCTCCAAATGTCTTTTGCTTTGAGAGACTGAGGATCTCATAGTGGAAGGTGAGGATATAATATTATAATGCAGAAGGGAAGGGCTTCATATTAGAACCATCTTCCAATATTTTTCCCCCATGCCCTGTTTTCTTTCTTCTGCCTCTTTTCCCTCACCATAGATGAGGATGCTTTTATACAGATAGCCCTCAACATTTACAACCTTTCATTTAGTGGCTGTTACAATGGCACTAGAAAAAGTGACTTACGACCATTTTTCATACAATTCTTGCAGCATCCCTGACAGTTGCAGTGCCTGGGATCATGCGATCACCTTTTGAGTCCTTCTGACAAGCAAAATGAGGGAGCTGGGTTGACTTGACAGCTGTGTAACTGACTTAACAACTGCAGTGATTCACTTAACTGGCAAGAAGGCAAGACTCACTTAACAATTGTCTTGCTTAGCAATGGAGTTTTTGCTCTGCTGTGATCGTAAATCGAGGACTACCTGTAATCACTTATGGAAAGCTTTAGGTGCTGAATATTTTAGCCATTGATTTTGTTTAATGGACAAAACAATGTCAATTACTCTTGGAAGACATGGAAATGGAAATGAAGCGCAACATTGAATAAATGCCTTGTTGCTTTAAAACTGCTTCTGCTACACTAGGAGCATGGTATTTTTGAAAATGGAAATTAAGCAAAGCACATTTTAAAGATTTTATTAAGAAGGTTTATACAGCCACCCCGCTCTGGGGGAATTTTACAAGGATAAATCCCCAATACAAAAAACAATGCCCACTCCACCCCCAGTGACCACATTTAGACCAGCCACTTGATGGGTTCTATGTCACTCAGGTCCCCAATCTCATTGGCAGAACCTTGGGAAAGAGTGCCAAAGTGGGGGCCAATCTTATCTCTGAAGGGATGATGTTCCACAGGGAGGGAGCCACTCCAGAGAAGGCCCCAGTAGATTTCTAATTTGGATATCTTTCTTTTTCATAGGTAAAAGTGAAATGTTACACAGTTGCTGGTAGGCTTAATGTGAGCCAGGCTCTTCTGGAATGTACGCAGTGTAGCCTACTAGGACCTTTAAGAGGCTGTTGGTAAGTAATTATGTACTGTGAAGATGATTAGTAATTTTCACTGGTCTATCCGTTTGATGCCTATCAAAATGTATGGGAATTGAAACACAACTAATCTCGGGATACTTGATTGGGGATGACTGTCCAAACTTAGGTGCTGCAGTGCTAATGTATTTTGTTTTACTTGTTTCATTCAGACTGAACCAAATTGGTGGGAGCGTCAAAGAAGTCTACGTGGAGGACCTTCTTCCCCAAGAAGAAATCTAACTCAGAAATTTTCCTGGATCCATTGTTTGGGATGGGAGGGATTTGCCGTTGTTTATCCATTATGTCTCTTATTCTATTTTTCATGCAGAAAGAAGTGAGAGGTTTACTTATCAGATCCTAGCAGGTTTACTTTCTTACTCAATAAACACTTCATTGATGGACTTTGCTGTGTCTGTTGAAGCTGCAAAGGATAATACCACTTAACTCTTGCAAAATACTTGTGATTACTTTGGACTGCAGCAGCAGCCTTATATGCACACCCATTTGAGTAAACTCTTAACTGATAATGCTGCTGCAAAGCATGCCTTCTTAGAAGGGGTTGCTTTTTAACCCCTCTCTTCAAGTGTTCTTTTCTGAGTCCTACCCCTGCTCTTAGTAGCAGGAAAAGTGAAGCTTTTGAAGAGCTGTGCGGCTTATTTAAAATTCCATATGATGCAGTGGGATGTGAACCTCTGCTATAGATGCTACTTAGAACTGGGTCAAGCAATCTAAGCAGCCAAGTTCAGTGGCTGGGAAAGGAACAGCAAAAATTACTCTGCAGAGTGGGGAATCTGACTTGCAGCAAAATGTAGCAGTTGCACTTTTGGGAGGTGATCTTGGCTCGCTAGATGTATTATAGCATCCCAGTCAGAAAATCTCCAAACAGTGTTCTTTTCAAGGACACTGTCTTTCCATACAATTGGGTGTCTGCAACCTTTTTAGGTTCCCTGAATTCATGCATTTGTGTCCCCTTGAGAGATCCCAAGCAAGACAATATAGCCATCTAGGAGTTCGTGGCACCTGCAAGTATTAGTCACAAATGAAATACTAAAGTACATTTATTTTTCTTGCCACTTATCTGCAAAGCTTATTGATATTACACAAAAGGGGTTGGTAGGGTTGGTTATTCCTACTGGCAAGACCAAATGTATGAACGAAGTATCCATAATGATGTGCCTCTGTAATGGGAAAGTAACATTTACAGTGATGTCAAAGTAGCTGTACTATATGACAGTGGGTAACCCTACCATTGAACTTCTCTGTTACCCTTTGCTTTCTAAACTTGCCTTTTGTTAAGTAGACCCCAAGAATGTGATCTTTGAAATGGGTTTGAGAATTTCCTCCCCTAGGATGCCTCCTTTATTGATAGGAAACTATATATGATTCCTCTAGTAGATGGGTGAACTTGGCTTACCTTGCAGCATTGGGTGTAGTGCAACACTTAACTGGATTTTACACAATAGCATGACAATCTGTCCCATAAGGTATGTTCTGTGAACCTGGTAACCCAGTCAGTACTGAAAATGGGCAGTTTTAACTCCGAAACTGAATAAAAGTTTCCCTTCTACTGTAGTATGTAGTGTAAAGTCAAAAATCCCAATTTACCTACTGTGTGGTGAGAAACTACCAAAGGCATGAAAACGCGGGGTCTTTTGGCCAAGGACACCCCAACTACAAGTGCAGCCTTTAGTGGGAACAGGAATTGCATAATGAGGTTGTCGCTCTGTTTAGTGCAGAGCTCATTGAATATTAGGGGAGACCAGAAGAAATGAGTGGGGACTATTTGTCAAACATGCAATGTATCTTAATTGGGTTGGACACCCAAAACTTACTAAAAAAAAACTTACTAAAAGGGGGAAACATCCAGGAGTTTTGAGTGCAGGTCATGTACTTGAGAGCTAAACTCTGGACGGTTGTGCCATAGATATAACAACGGCATTTCAAATAAGTGCTTTGCGATCCTTTTCCTACTAATGCCCTGTGCTGAATTTCCTGCTGGCATTGACCTCCAAGTAGTTGTTAGTTAGGAACTGCCTGGCACAAAGTCTGTGTCAGCTCCCCCCTTGGTCACATTCTCCCAATTAGAATGTGAGCTGAGTAAGGTGGGAGAGACGTCCGAGATGGCTGCATTGCACCAAGTTTTTATTTATTTATTTTATATAGATAGATAGATATCGATGTCTGTCTGTCTATCTATCTATCTATCCATCAAGGCAGTTTGCTTCTTGTTCCATGGAGGTTGGATGGTTGCCATTCAGATTGTCTTCATTATCACCTCCTCCAATATAAGACACCCATGCCAAGCAGTGCCACGCTCAGTACACCTACTGCTGCAGCCAGGGCTATCACTGCATGCCCTGCAAATAGAATATTGGATCAGGCTTAAAAGTTTCCATTAACTAGCTCTGTGCTAGAGAGGAGGGGGAAGGTGATTTCATTACCTGGACCGCTCTGAGGGTTTTGGCATTCTGCATCCCAGTCCTTTGGGATAGCTATACGGGTGAG
This sequence comes from Emydocephalus ijimae, assembly GCA_004319985.1. Classification (NCBI taxonomy): domain Eukaryota; kingdom Metazoa; phylum Chordata; class Lepidosauria; order Squamata; family Elapidae; genus Emydocephalus; species Emydocephalus ijimae. The sequence goes on along the minus strand of BHEV01008890.1, from coordinate 8,395 downwards.
ATGAATGAACAGTGGCAATGGACAAGGCGTGGGGCAGCCAGGCAGAGGTAGAATATGGGGCCTCTGGTCACTCCTGTTGCGGTAGAACATAGCAACGCTGAAAGAGCTGAAATGTGAAAATTTAAATGTTTTAACACCATTCTGGAACCTGAACCTTACGGACCTGACAAAAGATATATTTATTTGCTACTGCTTTTTCCCCTTGCACAATCCTTGAAGATGTTCAGGTTCTGCCACCTGAGCCTCTCTCCATTGTGATGCTACAGTCTGACTAATGCGTCAGCAACTAAAGTTGCTGACAGATTGTTTGAAGGCAGCCAGTTCTGCTGCAAGGGAATGGTTTTGAAAGTGATGCAAAGTCTGGCTCGGAAGAGATATTGTGAGAATGGAAGAGCAAAATGAAATGACAAAATGGAAATGAGCTTTGTCTAGAATCTAGTATCTTCTCGGGTTCAGGGCATGCAAAAACTTCCATTTTAACACTTCAGTGGACTACATAATAATTACGGGAAGGCAAAAGTCAAATAATCTTTTTCGCATGTAGGTTACTGCCCAATTAAGCTCCTTTAAATATCCTCTCTGGACATCTTTGCAAGCTGAAGATGCTTCTGGTTTGTCAAATTAACACCAGCCAATCTACCCAATCTTAGATCCTATGGTTCAATATTCACAAGCCTTTTAAGCTTCTAACAGGTTCCCAAGAATTGTCTTGAATGTGGTGGAGAGCAATGAGCCATGTCTGTAATTTTGGCAAAAAGGAGACCCGCCCATCCTTCTTTTGTTAAACTTACTTATTGCTTTCTTGGTAGAATTCAAATCCATGACAAGCTGCATAGGGTGGTAGGTGGCCGTTGTAAACCCCGAGGGCTGCCTGCAGAGCAATCAAGGTGCTGTCATGCTAAAGAAAGCAAGCAGAAAGAATTGCCATTTACATATTAGAATAGACCAGAATATTCCTTTTTCCCACATTTCTCATGTCCATTTTTGCCTTTCTATCCTTATCTTTATTATTGAATAAAACTTGGCATATTGTACTCTCTATACCGTCAGAGCAAGATTTTGTAGCAAGAGTGCCAGAGCCCAATGGAAGGAAAGTTTTTTAAAGTGAAGAAAAAAATTTAAGTCCAGAGAAAGTTAAACAAAAAACACTTCTTGTTTGTCTCATTGTCAATTATAGCTTTTTTGCTTGTTTATGTTATCTACCCAAAATCACCATGGGGACGTTGGGTAGCCATATACATTTGAAATAAATCAAGAAATGGGTAAATATTCAATCACTGATATCAGGAAGCATGACTGGATTTGAGCCATCCTTGTTTGAATTCATTCACTTATTTTGAAATGTTCACTCAGCTGGTGCGGACAGGAGGAAGGGAGGTAGGGTTCAATTTTTTTCCTGGTAAGCCCTGAAATTTTGCCATAATAGCACCCCTACAAGGCAGCAGCAAGAATTCTCAAGATTATAGAAAAATGTTCAAATTCTGTTCAAAACAAATTCTGTGCTGCAGATAATGATAGCTGCAGGGAGGAGAAGATTGCTCTAAATTTTCTGGATTATCCCATTTTCCAAAGTGCATCCTTGCAATTGTAAGGAATGGGAGAACTTACAGCAGAATACATTATCATCTTAAGAGGCAGATCCTGGCACACCATTTTGGAAAAGTTGCTCAAAATAGCACCCAGCAGCAACCCTGCAGAGAGGAAAATATGCTGATAGATAATCTACTGAAATATATCTGACATTGAGAAAAGCAGAGGACTGAAAAATACCGAGAAGAGAGGATCTGCACAGTGTTGTATCAGAAAATATACTAAAGCTTAGAAAGGAAGTTGAAGTGTCCTGATCTCCCTCGGCCCTGGCTCTGTTTTTGGCATGTTAAACAGCAATTCCTGCCACATGGTGGCACTAACAAGCTAGCTTGATATTTGAAGGCTAGTTGCTGGTCCCTGAAATGCAGAATTTCCAATGAGATTGAGGGGATGAAGGAACATTACATTACCCTATTCCCTGCTAGTGAATAATGGCATCACTATGGCATCATTCAGCCATCAATGTAGATAGAAAACCTGTCCTCATTTGGTACAATTATGCTGGCATCATTGTACAGATTCCTAATGCGGAAATGTGTTAAATTTACTTGCCAAAGAATCAATTTGTAGGGTGGTATAGAAATTTAAAAGGAAAGAAAGAAAGAAAGAAAGAAAGAAAGAAAGAAAGAAAGAAAGAAAGAAAGAAAGAAAGAAAGAAAGAAAGAAAGAAAGAAAGAAAGAAAGAAAGAAAGAAAGAAAGAAGAAAAGACAGATTTCTAAGCTGGTATATACTTCGTACTTTCAATCATTTTTCTTCAAACTGTCCTGTGTTTACTTTTTAACTTACTACTGCAGAATTTACCATACTGGTAGTCTTCAACAAGCCCAAAATTTATGTTGCTAAGTGAGACATTTGTTAAATTAGTTTTGCCCCATTTTACAACCTTTCTTGCCACAGTTATTAAGTGAATAATTGCAACTATTGAGTTAGTAACTCGGTTGTTAAGTGAGTCTGGTTAACTCATTGACTTTGCTTGTCAGGTGATCACAAAGGATGATCACATGATGCCAGGACACAACAACCATCATAAATATGAGTCTGTTGCCAAGCATCCAAATTTTGATCACCTGACCATGAGGATTCTGCAACAGTTGTAAATGTAAAAAATGGTCACGTCACTTTTTTCAGTGATGTAACTTTGAACGGTCACTAAATGAACTGTTGTAAGTCGAGGACTACCTATAAATATCTGTGGAGATTCTCAGTCATCCAGGTCATATTCATCTCAAAGGTGCTTTTTCTTCTTCAAAAGGCAACTGGATTTTTTTTCCCTCAAAGAGGAAGAAGAAAACGTTTTGCTTCTTATCCAAGAAGCTTCACCAGTCCTTTCATCTCCCTGCCATCAGAACTGATGAAGCTTCTTCGATGAGAAGCAAAATGTTTTCTTCTTCTTCCTCAATAAAAAAAAAAAACCCAGTCCAGTTGTCTTTTGAAGAATAAAAGCACCTTTGAGACATTTACTTCTAGGTCTTGATTCCAAACAGAGAAAATAATTCAAATTTAATTGTACCTCCAATGAATCGAGCCTTTTCTTGGGCAGCATGCATCCCCACATGCGCTTCAATATTAAACACTTCTATCTCTGAGAGAGTTGCCAGAACCTGTGCTGTAGCCCAGCTAGGCAAAGACATGTTATGGGTTTTCTGTGTGGAAAATTAAAAACAAAAAAATCAAAAAGTTTTCCAATGAAATGGTGATCTTGATATAATGTACAGGTAATTCTCAATTTACGATCATAATTGGGACTAAAAATTTTAATTGGGACCAAAAAATTTTAAGACAGAGGCCTCCAAACATGGCAAGTTTACGATTTGTGGACTTCAACTTCCCGAATTCCTCAGCTAGCCATGCTTCGTAGAATACTCAGCTATGCTGGCTGAGGAATCCTGGGAGTTGAAGCCCATAAGTCTTAAAGTTGCCAAATTTGGGAGAACTCTGTTCTAAGGGTTCAGTGAGTTGCACCCAATTTTAGAACCTTTTTTGCCATTTTGTTAAGTGAATCACTGCAGTTGTTGAGTGAATCACACGGCTGTTAAGCAAATCCGGCTGCCTCATCATAAGCCTTTGGTTGCAAATGGTAATTACATGACCCCAGATTGAGCATTGCAAATTTTGTAAGTGTATGTCGATTGTCAAGTGACCAAATTTTGATCATGTGACCGTGGGGATGTTACAATGGTGTAAGTGTAAGCGATGGTTGTCATTTTTTTCAGTGCTATTGTACGTCTGGTCACTAAACAAATGATTATAAGTTGAGGACTATCTGTAATGCAGTAACTTACCTGGCAGAAGAGTGTGTCATGCACTTTCCAGAGGCCTCTCAAGGTGAGCTGTTCAGATTTAAGCCCTGTATAATTAGCCATCTTTTCCATAAAGCCCTACAAGAGAGGAAAACAGAAATAATTAATTAAAATACTCAAGGTTCATTGTGCTCAGTTATTTCCATCTCAACTAACCCTGAAGTTTTACTTGTAAATCTTCAGGATGAAACTAAAGAGAAGTGAACTATTTAGGTCCAAGTAATTTAAGAGAGAGTTATTGTTGTTTTCCCAAACTTAGATCTGCCTAGCAGTAATTCTTCTCACTGTAACAGTAACAGAGGTTAATTTCAGACACCACTAAATCATAATTGGATCTTAGAATTCATTCACTTGGGGTTTTGTAGATTTTCATACAGCCTAATCAAAGTATTTGCTGTTATCCTTATTTGGGATATTACAGTTGTGCTACGAAGCACTTGAAATCTGAAAATGTTTTTTCAACAAGAAATCTTTATATTGAGCCATTTCTCTCTGCACAGAAGTAATCCTACTCAAGACCTGTCCTGTATCCATCTGGGATAAGTCATGTATAAAGTAGTACTGATTATTTCTAAGGCAATGATGGCTCAAAAGAAACTTTTCTCCCTTTCGAAAGTTTAACATTAGATTGTCTCCCTTTATTGCCAAACTAAAACTCTTCCCTTGCAAATCAATCACTAACCTTCTTATCATTTAATAGATCCTGATAAAAAGAGGGTGCTTTCTTTTAAATGGTTCTGTCTAGGATGACACTGGTAACTATTTCAAATAAAGTAAGAACCAAATGTAATGAAATATAATGGAAATGTATTTTTAATTCCTCAATTCTTGTTAATTAGCACACTATATCAGCTTGTATTATAACATCACTATGCAAATGATGCAATGTGTGCTTTTATGATATTGCTCTTCCTAGATTTTTATTATTTCTATTTCATGCTGTTTTGTTGTCAGGTACCCAGAGACTCATTTACAAATAACTAACTCCATTTGAATGAATGGGTGTTAAAATTAATGGAAATGACATCAGTACAAAAATGTTGTGATAGGGTGATGTAAAATGTTTCAAAATTGATGAATGATATAATTTTTGTCATTCAAGGTCAAATGACCCAAATAATTGCAAATGACATACAATTAATGTACATTTATATTTAACTGTCTTGTCTGGCAGTATTTCAGATGTCCCTGACTTGTCTGTTATTTCAGGATATCCTTTGGTCTACTATACAGGAGTCCATAAAGTGAAATTTCAGTATACTGCTATAGTTTTATATTTTGGCTGCTGCTAATGTTTTGCATTTGTTTTGTTATTATAAATGCTTTGGGTTTTTATTTGTTCTTATTTTTGCAGGCCACTATGGAACTATCCAGATAAAAGGTGAAAGAAAAGCATTCTAATCAGTATTTAACAACTTGTTCTTCTAGAATTGGCTTTAAATTATTCTCCTTTTCTTAGCCCTATTCCACCATACCTTCCATTCTGTCAATTTAGCTTGATAACTTGGCAAATTAATAGTCTCTTCCATCAATTGTTGATATCGTTGACAGGTTCTAGTTGGTGGTTTTAAAAGCTGGGAACAGAAGTAGGGAATATAGAGAATTAGATAATTTGTCCCAGGCTGAAATTATTGGGTTGTACTTCACTGTTAAAGAAATCAGGTCAGAAATCATATATGTAATCCTCAACTTATGACCATAATTGAGCCCCAAAATTCTGTTGTTAAGTGAGACATTTGTTAAGTGAGTTTGCCCCTTTTTATCAAGAGCAGCCATAAAAACAGGGAGGAAAAACATTTAATAGACCACATACAGGTTGTGTTCCCTTACTTTGTCATACTTAGCAGGCACGGTGTGGATGGGAACAGGTTTCCAAGGAATCTCTGGATGTGAATTTGGATAGAGTCCCATCAGGTTGGCTTGGGCACTCATAATGGTGCGGTCATAATCAGTGCTGCGGACATAGATCTGAAACAGTAGATAGCCATGCAGTGAGTTACCTATATTGGCAACAAGGTGATTAAAACATTGACATTCTACATTTTAGTGTAACCTTTCTTGGGGAACATAATTTCCCCCTCCATGGGGGAATGGTGAGACCAAGCTTGTCTTCAATTTATAACCACAAGTGGGACTGAAAATTTTGTTGCTAAGTGATGAAGTTATTAAGTGAGTTGTGGCAGATTTTTAACGAGCTTTTTTGCTGTGGTTGTTAAGTAAATCATATTAATCTGGCTTTCCCTATTGATTTTGCTGGAAGCCCCCTGAGAAGATCACAATGATGAATGCACAACCCCAGGATGCCACAATTGTCATGAATATATGCTGGATGAGAAGCACCCAAATTCTGATCATGTAACCACATGGACACAGTGACAGTTCTAAGTGTTAGAATTGGTCACAATCCATTTTCCATCCCCACTGTAACTTTGAATAGTTGTTAAATGAATGGTTGTAAGTCAAGGACTACCTGTATTTATGCCTTAATTGAAGATATCAATATTACGGGTGTGTGTGGCAAAACCACACATGGTTTATTATAATGGCAGCCACTGTAGGATATTAGCAGTATTCACATTTGTTATTAGTTCGATTCTTCAGTACAGAAGCTCAAGGCAGCGTACATCGCTAATGCTCCCTCCTATTTTTTCCTTCAATAACCCTGTGAAGTTGGTTGTGCTGACTGAGTGTGCCTGGCCCCAAATCTTCTATGCCTGAATGGAAGTGGACTACAAACTGAGTTTTCCCCATGTTAGTCTACTCCTTAACCACTAAAGGCAGTCCCTGACTTATCATAGGTCACTAAGAGACTGTTCAAAGTTATAACAGACCCACCAAAATCTATTTACAACCCTGTTCCAAAGTACTGATGGACAGTCCCACCCTATCCATAGTCACGTGACTGCATATGGGTGCTTGGCAACCAGCCGGCATTTATACCAATTTGAAGTGTCCTGTGCTCATGTGACTGATTAACAATGTTTTTGCTAGAAATCAGCATTTACTTCTGATTTCCAGAAAAAAACCCCATAGTGTTCACTTAACAACCACCACATTCACTTAATGACTGCCATTTCACTTAACAACTACGGCAAAAAAGGTCATAAAATTGGCTTGGTTGTGTGATGACCTGCTTTACAACTGCCACGATTTATTACTGTAATTGCCACACTCAGTTACAGTCGTAAATGAAGGACTACCTATATCCTACATTATGTGTAAATTGCATGCATTTAAAACTCCCTTTACTTGTATTACTTAATTCTACAGCATTTCTGAATACAAGCTAAGAATTATTAATAAGCCAATCTTCATTCTGCACTGATAAATGTAACTAAGGAAGGAAAGACACGATGCTGGCTACAGTATTTAGGTTTTATTTGAAAAGCAGAGTTATGCAATCCCTTTCAACCTATATGTATGTATTCACCCACATACTGCTTACTCCTTTCCCTTAATTTGACCTAAATCTACATATTTAATTTTCTGTAAATACCATATTTTGACATTCTGTGGCAACTTGATGGAGTAAGGGAGAAACATTTGGGAGGTTTCCTCACTTAAAAATAATAAAATGACTTTTCATGAAATATTGGTCTTAGATTAAGATGTTTTGGTTTTCACAAATCTAACCAAAGATACCCACCCACAAACTAAAAAGTCTGAGCAAGATTGTGGTTGGATTCATTGGTTGCTGCTGTTTATTTTTAATTATTATTTGCCTTCCCATGTTTATTGTTGTGTATACAGTAATTTAATAAAGGTCTGAGCTTGAGGTAAAGTGCAGGGTTCTGGCCCTGCACTTCTGATTGGCTGTCAGGCAGCTCGACCAGGATTGGTCAGCTCTAATGGACCTGATTGATCCTTAACTAAGAGTTCCTATTGGTTAAAAGAGCTAGCGTTCCTAGTTCGTTATTGGTTGAATCATACAAAAGATGCCTATATAAGGCAGAGTTAACCGTTGTTGTTATCCTAGTCACGATGCAAATAAAGAGCTGCAGTTCACTGTTCAACGACTGTCTCCAGTTACTTCGACCCATGCCCAGTACATAACACTGGCGACGAGGATGGGATGTGGAGACGCCTGAACCGAAGAACTAAGAAGCAAGTACCGAGCACGTAAAAGACGGCGCCAACAACGGAAACCATGTCCGGCGGCATCGTACCACCCGCTCCGTTCGACCCAAGTCAAGAAGATTGGGATTCTTATATGGATCGTTTTCAAATGTTTCTCGAGACGAATAACCTTAAAGACACAACTCCGGCAAAGAAAAGAGCGTTATTCCTAACGCATTGCGGCCCGGCCGTCTTCAAGATGGCCAAAGCACTCGCTAAGCCTCGAGAAGTGAAGGCCATGCACTGGGACGACCTCGAACCCATCCTGAAAGGCCACTACGCGCTGACCGCGCCTACACTCGTGAGTCGCCACAAATTTTATCAAAGAAACCAACGTAAGGGAGAAAGCGTGGCCGATTTCGTGGCAGACCTCCGAAATTTGGGCGGC
>BHEV01008889.1:0-50037 GCA_004319985.1 Emydocephalus ijimae | reverse complement strand
AGATGATACAGCCCTTTTGAGAGAATAACTCTGTTTGTCGAGTTTTGAATGGTGTGAAGTCATCTGGTATCTGGTCCAATGCCCATCCACGTTTCACCCAACTAAGGACTCGCGCTAAGGTGGGGTCATGTCTTGTTTCTCTCGCGATATCTTGGGGGGTTAATGGCGGTGTGTGGAGTGTCTCGATCTGTAACGTGGTTACGGTTGGCGTGGGGTCGAGAGTCTCTGGAAGCGGTGCTCGGCTCAATGCGTCGGCGTGGGGAATGGCTTTCCCCGGGTGGTATTGCAGCTGATAATTATAAGCAGCCAACAATTCTGACCAGTGAGTCATCCTGGGGGATAATATGTAGGGAGTCGGTTTANGGCGGTATTGCAGCCGATTATTATAAGCAGCTAAGAATTCTGACCAGTGAGTCATCCTGGGGGATAATATGTAGGGAGTCGGTTTATCTCTGGCTATTATCCCCAGCAATGGTTTGTGGTCAGTCACAAGAGTAAAAGCCCGGCCATATACGTATTCGTGAAATCTTTTAATGGCAGACACAATCGCGAGGGCTTCTTTATCGATTTGGCTATAATTTCGCTCGGTTTTTGAAAGCGTCTTTGAAAAATATGCAACAGGGGCTTCGCTACCATTAGGCAGAACATGGCTCAAAATGGCGCCCACTCCGAAAGGCGAAGCATCGCATGTGATGTTTAACGGCAAAGTCTCATTGTACTGCATGAGTACAGCGTCAGAAGTCAGTAATTTTTTTACATTACGGAATGCCAGTTCTTCTCTATGACCCCATACCCAAATTGCTTTTTTGTCTAGTAAACGATGTAAAAGTTCAGCGACAGTTGCTTTGTGCAGTAGAAATACATTATAAAAGTTGATAAGGCCTAGGAACGCCTGGAGATCGGCCTTGTTCTGAGGTCTGGGAGCGTTTTTTATTGCTCTTAATTTCCCGTCGGTTGGGTGAATACCCTGACTGTCAATTAAATACCCTAAAAATTCGACACGATCTGTACACAGCTTACACTTATTCTTTTTCACTTTAAGACCGGCGTCTTGGAATTTCTGTAGAACTAATTTTAAACGATCCCGTAAGATTTTCATGGTAGGTGCAGCAATTAATACATCGTCAAAGGGGACCATGCCTTTAATCCCTTGTAGTAGCCTCTCCATAAGGCTCTGAAAGATCCCTCGGGCTACACTGACTCCGAACTGGAGCCGGGTGCATTTAAAGGCACCTCGGTGCGTCACAATCGTCTGTGCCTGTGCCGTCTTTTCATCAACAGGTAGTTGCTGATAATNGTCTTGGAATTTCTGTAGAACTAATTTTAAACGATCCCGTAAGATTTTCATGGTAGGTGCAGCAATTAATACATCGTCAAAGGGGACCATGCCTTTAATCCCTTGTAGTAGCCTCTCCATAAGGCTCTGAAAGATCCCTCGGGCTACACTGACTCCGAACTGGAGCCGGGTGCATTTAAAGGCACCTCGGTGCGTCACAATCGTCTGTGCCTGTGCCGTCTTTTCATCAACAGGTAGTTGCTGATAATCCTGAGCTAAGTCTAGTTTAGCGAAGACTTTTCCGCCCCCCAGGGAATGGAGGAGGTGCTGCACCACCGGCACCGGATATGCGTTTTGCTGTAGGGCATGGTTCAGAGTGGCCTGGTAGTCCCCACAAATTCTAATCGAACCATCCGGCTTAATTGGTGTTACGATTGGGGTCTCCCAGGGAGAGTGATCGGTTGGCTCTAGCACCCCTTGAGCTATTAACTTATCAAGCTGTTTGTCGATTTTCGGCTTTAAGGCGAACAGAACTTGACGGGCCTTAAGGCAGATAGGAGCTATTTTTGGATTAAGGCTGAACGATATCGGGGTCCCCTTGCACTCGCCTAGTTTTTCCGCGAAGACATCCCTGAATTCATGGATGAGGTCCTCCTCCCAGTCACTGCTGCCGATTCAGTTAATGCCTGCCACTTCAATGCCAAGTGGCACGAACCATTGGAGGCCTAGTAGGATAGGCCGATCTTTGTCGATCACAGTCAGAGCTAAGTACGCCGTGCGGTTCTTGAATGAGACCCGGACTTGGCTGGATCCAACGACTGGAATCCGATTCTCTTGATAGTCTTTAAGGATAAGTCTTTGGAAATGGAGGTCTTGGCACCGGAGTATAGGGATGAGTTGTTTGAGGGTCCTCCAGGAAAGCATCGAGAGAGACGATCCCGAGTCGACTTCCATTTGGCAAGGCTGATTTTCGATGGCCACTGTAATTTGGATTTTCTTGGCATCCAAGGAAGAGGCATGACTGATAGTGATAGTTTGGTGAGGCTCTTCTCGCTTCGTAGGGCGATTCAAGGTTCGGTTTCTGTAGGAGTGGTTTACTGGTTCTCGCCTTCCAGGACAGTTTCCTGTTGATTGGCGATAGTTAGCCCCCTTCGAGGCCAGGCCGGGTCTCTGTAAGCTTTGGCAGACCCATCCAGTGTGGCCTCTCTTTCCACACTCATGGCAGAGTTCGTCGCGGAATTTGCATTCGGACCTGGAATGGTTGGCCCCACAGCCGGCGCAGGGGTGTAGGGACTTCGGGTAGTGGTCCTGATCGGACCGTAGTCGATGGACCTGTTCTTCGTCGCTGTCTGACGACGAAGAGAGGTCCTCGTGGTGGGTCATCAAAAGCTGTCCTTCTGACTTGGGTGAAATGTCGCCTGTCGGTTGGTGTGCCGGAGCGCGGTTGCGGCGCAGTTGGGCAGCCGACTTCCTGGTTGCTTCTGCTGCATTAGCATCAGTGATGACATCAGCAAGGCTGATGTCGCCTTTCACCATCAGCTTACTTTGCACACCTGGTGCATCTAATCCCAGGACTATTCTATCTCTCAAGGCCTCTTCCAGGTCGGCGAACCCGCAGAGGCCTCCCAGGTTTCGGAGGTCTGCAATGAAATCGGCGACGCTTTCTCCTTTTCACTGGTTTCTTTGGTAGAACTCTTGCCGTCTTACGAGCATGGGCATGGTCGGTGCGTAATGAGCTCTTAGTAGGGGTTCGAGGACATCCCAGTCCATAGCCTTCACTTCAGCTGGCTTGGCTTGTGCTTTAGCCATCTTAAATACGGTTGGTCCACAATGCGTTAGGAATACCGCCCGTTTCTTCCTGGTTGAGGCATCCTTCATATTGTTAGTTTCCAAAAACATTTGGAAGTGATCCATGTAGGACTCCCAGTCCTCTTGCGCTGGGTCGAACGGAGCGGGTGGTATGACGCCGCTGGACATGGTTCCGGCGTTGTGCGTCGTCAGTCACGTGCTCGGCTTCTTCTTCTTTGTTTCAGTCAGCTCTGCCATCTCCACATCCCATCCTCGTCGCCAGTGTTAAGTTTGAAGTATGGGCGAGAAAGAATGGAGACGAGCTGGTGAAACAGTGAACTTCAACTCTTTATTTACATGGTGTGACAGCTCAAACTGGACGGCTGCGATAGCCTTCCTTATATAGGCAACCCAAGAACTATTTAACCAATAACAACCCAGGAGCGCTAGCTCCGTTAACCAGTACAAATGCTCCATTAATGGCCAATCAGATTCCCCTGATCAGGCCAATCAGATCTTGCCATTAACAGCCAATCAGAAGTGCAGGGCCAGAACCCTGCACTTAGCTCCAAGCTCAAGATAACTTTATTTAACCTTTATGAATTCACAACACATAACAAAATTTCTTCTGTGCCATTTTTACAAAGTTAGGCCCCTGCTATACACTGACTGGAGTGTTTGCTATACATATTGCCTTTGTAGGGTCAGGAGTTGCACTAAAGCTACAGAATAGCCTCATTGGGGAGGGGAAAAGAGAATTTCCCCTTCCTGCTAACTAATTTTCCATTATTATTTTTTTGTTAGGATGGCCAGATTATTTGTCCCAATGAGGAATTTTGGCTTTCTGAAGTGCAGGGTCTACCAATAGAGGAATGACTCTGCATTGCTTCACTGCAAAAAAGAGTCAAGGTGGGTCATATCTGCCTCACTCTGAAAATCTATCTGGTGCATTCACATAGGTGTTCAGATTCAGAAGCCAAGATTGTTAAACAAAGAGACACTGCTTTTTTAGAAATGGTCTGTCTTTTTCTCTGTTCAGGCACCTTGAAGGGGCACTTTTCTTGGATCTTATCAAAGGCAAAGTGCCTTTGGAAGACTTTGCAGCCTACTCAATTAGCTGAAACATGGAGCAACAGGACAGTAGTTCCATTTTCTCAAAAGAGAACACCAGAAAAGAACCACAAGCTATTTTTGCAGCTAGCTTTCCTTTAGATTCATGAAACATGCAGGGAAAATCTAAAGAAGGTTTGCACTACTCATGCTTTGGCTGCATACCCTGGAATGGGTTATTGTTCTTGCTTCTATTCAAAGGAACACTGCAAAACAAAGGCATTTTCTTGGAGCCAGATTAATGACAACCGATGCTGGGTCCAAATAAAAGATGTGGAAAAATATACTATAAATGCTTCTTAGGAGCACTTAGTTATCTATCAGTAGCGACTAAGCATCCAGTCTTCAAAAGCAAGCAGCCAGTATGCTGCTGGTATTGGAGGAGATGTTATTCAGGGTGCTTTACATTAAGAGATTCATTGGAATTTAACCTATCAAACCAGCTGCTAAGTGGATCTGCATTCATTTCAAGGGCACTTGCCTGAGGGTCTAGTGCAAGGACATTGTATCTATTGTGATTTGCATATTGTAATGCAAAATTAGTTTAGCAGCAATTGCAACTGAACTGTAAAAACCTGAGTTTCAAGAGGGTGGACTGAACAAAGGTTGAACATAGAGAATCATAGAGAATCATAAACTTCACTAGAACATGAATCAAGCTATTGATTAGACAACATGCTTCCCAGTTTTCAGTATAGTGAATGAAACACATTTAGGTACAACAACAGACATTACAAATGGAAACACTTCAGGCACAGCCATATTTTTTTTAAAAAGCCTGATATCAGCTTTTCCTCTCAACTAGTCATCGGAAATGAGGGTGGTTATGCATGTGGAATTTGTATTTTCCAATCTTTATGAAACTTACTTTGGAAAAAGGCTTTTAGAATAAATCTACAGAAGCTTTGAAAGAGAAAATTTTAAGAAAATGACTTCCATCACCCTCTAAATTCTCTCATTCTATCATTTTCATTTGTTCTTCCTTTCTTTGGTTAATGGTAATCTTGCTTACATCAACTGGTCCTTTGCTTTTGCTAGTCGCAAAGTTGTTTCTGACTCATCGTGACCCCATGGACAATGTTCCTCCAGGCCTTCCTGTCCTCTACCATCCCCCAGAGTCCATTTAAGCTCACACCAACTGCTTCAGTGACTCCATCCAGCCACCTCATTCTCTGCTGTCCTGTTCTTCTTTTGCCCCCAATCATTCCCAGCATTTGGCTCTTCTCCAGTGAGAACTAGTCCTACTGAGCCCGTTAAAGTCCTAAAAAGTTTTTCTGATTCTTGGCAGGCTCATAATCAATGCAAAGAAACCTGTCATTGACCAGTAATCTTCAGAAGAGACATTTACAATTAATGAGCAAACAACTGACTAGAATGCACACTTGATTTTAACATGGTCTTTGTTCCTTTTCTTATATTCACAATGCTGAGAGGTGACACATGCCATCAATTTGAGCATCCCACCTGAAACATATTTTATGAGGGATTTTTTTTCCTAGTCTTGACTCATGCTCTACAAATTTGATGAACCAGCATTCAGCAGATGCAACTGATTTTTTAACTAATATTAGAAGTGACCATCCCAATGAAATAGTGATGCTCAGGACATGTTGACAAGGACATTAGAGAATGACCTATGATTTCTGGGAACAAATTCTGGTGATCGGTGGAAGTGTTTAGATTTAATATGCACAAGAAAATATTTGGAATGAACAAATCTGTACAAGTGTCAGTCAAAATATATCAACTTTTGATTCATCTCAAATTCAGTAACAGTTGAACTTTCTTTGTCATACTCAACACAATGAGATGAATTGTTTTATGATGATAAGAAAGAATTCATATCTTCTATATACTGTATATAAAAGTGAACTACCACACACGCATCATCACAAAATCTCCAGAACTGTGAAGCCTACAAATTTGAAATTAGGCATGTATGTTCCTCTTGGCTTCTAGGTGCTTGCTAAGAAAGAATTTTTTGAAATGACCATCAGAGCATTAATATTTCATATATTATTATTAACATGCTCTAATGCTAAGGAGTTCTACTCCCCCTCCCCATCTGAAAAGAAATCTGTTCCAACTGCAGTTCAGCTAAGCCATGCCAAGGCTCCTTGCTGTCTCCTTCTTGCTCACATGGCAAATAGTGTTTCAGTTTCCAAACAGCCTTCAACTCTCTCACATGCTGATGGGACACTAGCCAGATGAATACTGATGGATTCTGGTGGGCAGAGGCAGCATTTTTTTCCTTGTTTTCCTCCCCCAAACTTGCCTGATCACATAGTTTCATAGTGAAGCACAGGTCCCCTGTGTGTGTATGTATGTATGTATACATATACATACACATACACACACACACAAACACACATATATACAAGAGAGGGAGAGAGAGAGAGAGAGAGAGAGAGAGAGAGAGAGATGATAGATAGATAGATAGATAGATAGATAGATAGATAGATAGATAGATAGATAGATGATAGATAGATAGATAGATAGATAGATAGATAGATAGATAGATGTAGATGTAGATGTAGATGTAGATGTAGATGTAGATGTAGATGTAGATGTAGATGTAGATGTAGATGTAGATATATAGGTAGATAGTGGTTCTCCCAAATGTAGAACATAGGATTCAAGTTTTCTATATATGTCAGTCCTAGGATTTAAATTCTAGACATATTTCTCCTACCCTTTCACTTCAATGAATATGTGACATTTCTTTTCCCAGCCTTCATTATTGGAGACTTCTGTTTTATGTTTCCATAATGATTTATTTGTCCTAAGAATCATTCATTCCCTCCCTGGCAACTGTGGTCCTTGCAAAGGGAGGATGGGCTCATTCAAAGCAAACTAGAACCAAGGTAGAAAGATGGTAAAAATATTGAGAAAAGTATAGATTTTAAAAAAAAAATACACTGAGCAATAGGGCCAAGGTTGGAAGTGAATTAATGGGTGGTCATATTAGAAGAGCAAAAAGAACAAACAAAGGCTGTTGGGGGAAAAAAGCTTATGTCAGCAATATTTGAAAAAAACATAGATGGGATGGGTATAATATATCCTAACTCAATGGAAAAAATGCTGGTGATATACATTCATTCCTGAATATAAACTTTATATAAAGGTCAGGAAAAGGGCATACTGTTTTTTTTATATATATATCAAGAGGGTATAAAGTTTAACATGCTAAAGACCAATAAGGAGAATATTTGTAGCTCAGGGCTGAAATTAGGGGGTCCTTGGCGCTCTCTGTGCCTTGTTGTTTTCTTGCAGATGTTTCATCACAGATGATGTTAACTAGCTTGGGTGTTGAAACATCTGCAACAAAACAACCAAGTGCAGAAAGCACCAAGGACACTCCTCCCCCCAACATACTAAACAACATTAGAATAGATTCCTCCATAGATTCAATATGGCTAATATTTGGCCACAAATATTGAGGAAGAACCCTATTGCCCACCGGATCAAAATATTCATGGAAAAGTAACATTAAAGGTGAAGCTCAATAACTGGGGACTAGTCAAAAAGATGAAAAGTCAAGGAAGCCTTGAAATCTTTTCATAGCACCTCTAAGCTATCAAAGTCACAATCCAATAGATTTCAGAGTGCAAGAAAGAGTCAATCAAATCCATGAAGAAGCCACCTTGGCTGGTTGCCGGGCAAACCACCCGCGATCAGACTGCAAATTCCTCGATGCACTCTGCCGTTCCTGTGGGAAAAGAGGCCACATCGCAAAGGTCTGCAGAAGCAAGCGAGAGTCCAGTCCAAGCTGGAGGGAGAGTAACCTCCACCGGANTAGATAGATGTAGATGTAGATGTAGATGTAGATGTAGATGTAGATGTAGATGTAGATGTAGATGTAGATGTAGATGTAGATATATAGGTAGATAGTGGTTCTCCCAAATGTAGAACATAGGATTCAAGTTTTCTATATATGTCAGTCCTAGGATTTAAATTCTAGACATATTTCTCCTACCCTTTCACTTCAATGAATATGTGACATTTCTTTTCCCAGCCTTCATTATTGGAGACTTCTGTTTTATGTTTCCATAATGATTTATTTGTCCTAAGAATCATTCATTCCCTCCCTGGCAACTGTGGTCCTTGCAAAGGGAGGATGGGCTCATTCAAAGCAAACTAGAACCAAGGTAGAAAGATGGTAAAAATATTGAGAAAAGTATAGATTTTAAAAAAAAAATACACTGAGCAATAGGGCCAAGGTTGGAAGTGAATTAATGGGTGGTCATATTAGAAGAGCAAAAAGAACAAACAAAGGCTGTTGGGGGAAAAAAGCTTATGTCAGCAATATTTGAAAAAAACATAGATGGGATGGGTATAATATATCCTAACTCAATGGAAAAAATGCTGGTGATATACATTCATTCCTGAATATAAACTTTATATAAAGGTCAGGAAAAGGGCATACTGTTTTTTTTATATATATATCAAGAGGGTATAAAGTTTAACATGCTAAAGACCAATAAGGAGAATATTTGTAGCTCAGGGCTGAAATTAGGGGGTCCTTGGCGCTCTCTGTGCCTTGTTGTTTTCTTGCAGATGTTTCATCACAGATGATGTTAACTAGCTTGGGTGTTGAAACATCTGCAACAAAACAACCAAGTGCAGAAAGCACCAAGGACACTCCTCCCCCCAACATACTAAACAACATTAGAATAGATTCCTCCATAGATTCAATATGGCTAATATTTGGCCACAAATATTGAGGAAGAACCCTATTGCCCACCGGATCAAAATATTCATGGAAAAGTAACATTAAAGGTGAAGCTCAATAACTGGGGACTAGTCAAAAAGATGAAAAGTCAAGGAAGCCTTGAAATCTTTTCATAGCACCTCTAAGCTATCAAAGTCACAATCCAATAGATTTCAGAGTGCAAGAAAGAGTCAATCAAATCCATGAAGAAGCCACCTTGGCTGGTTGCCGGGCAAACCACCCGCGATCAGACTGCAAATTCCTCGATGCACTCTGCCGTTCCTGTGGGAAAAGAGGCCACATCGCAAAGGTCTGCAGAAGCAAGCGAGAGTCCAGTCCAAGCTGGAGGGAGAGTAACCTCCACCGGAAGACAGGCAAACCACCTGGAAATCAGGACCACCTGAACCACCAATGGAACAATCACTACTACAGAAATCGAGCACCTGCCGCTTCAACGAGACAAGAAGAGGCACACCAAACTATTACTATCGGCCATGCTTCATCGCTAGATGCAAGAAAGATCTGCGTAAAGGTCACTATTGAGAATCGACCATGCATGATAGAAGTCGATTTGGGGTCATCCCTCTCGATGGTCTCCTGGAAAACTCTCAAACAGCTGATCCCTGCCATCTGTCGCCAGGACCTCAGCACTCAAAGAATCATCCTAAAAGACTACCAGGGAAACAGAATTCCGGTTGCCGGTTCCAGCCACGTCCAAGTATCCTTCAAGGACCGCACCGCAACGTTTCCCCTGACTGTCGTCGATCGTGACCGGCCCAGTTTGTTAGGGTTACAGTGGTTCGCCCCACTCGGAATTGAACTAGCTGGCATACACCAAACCGGAAGCGATGACTGGGAAGAGGCCATCATCCAGGAATTTCAGGACGTGTTCACAAGTACAAGGGGACCCCTATATCGTTTAATCTCAGTCCCGATGTAGCTCCCATTCGCCTTAAGCCTCGTCGGGTGCCTTTTGCCCTCAAGCCAAAGATCGACGTGCAGCTAGACAAATTAATTGCCCAGGGTGTGTTGGAATTGATTGACCATGCCCGTTGGGAAACTCCAATAGTAACGCCCATAAAGCCAGATGGCTCGATAAGAATTTGTGGGGATTAGTGGGCCACCCTAAATCATGCCCTTCAGCACAGCGCTTACCCAGTACCGGTGGTCCAACACCTTCTTCACTCCCTGGGTGGCAGAAAAATATTTGCGAAATTGGACTGAGCTCAGGCGTACCAACAGCTACCCGTAGATGCGACAACTGCAGAAGCCCAGACAATAGTTACAATAGAGGTGCCTTCAAGTGCAATAGACTCCAATTCGGAGTAAGCGTGGCGCTGGGCATTTTCCAAAGTTTGATGGAGAGACTATTACAAGGCATAAAAGGTGTTGTGGCTTATTTTGACGACGTCTTAATAGCTGCCCCTATTAAAGAGTTATTAGGACAACTCAGAAAGGTTCTTCAAAAATTTAAAGATGCTGGCCTGAAAGTAATAAGGGACAAGTGTCAACTTTGTACGGAGAGAGTGGAGTTCCTGGGATACCTTCTCAACAGACAGGGAATCCACCCCACCGAAAAAAAAACTAACTGCAATCAAAAATGCCCCAAGACCTAGAAATAAGACAGACCTCCAAGCCTTCCTGGGACTCATTAACTTTTATAACATCTTCTTGCCCCAGAAGGCGACCATAGCCGATCCCCTACAGAGACTTCTTGAGAAAAAGGCTTCCTGGGTCTGGGGACGGTGTGAAGAACGAGCATTTCAACAAGTCAAAGACCTCTTAACTTCCGATGCTGTATTGATACAATAAAACGAGACTCTACCCTTAACGGTTACCTGTGACACCTCACCATTCAGAGTGGGAGCCATTTTAAGCCATGTCCTGCCAAATGGTAATGAGGCACCTATTGCATTCTTTTCAAGAACTTTGTCTAAAACTGAAAGGAACTATAGCCAACTTGATAAAGAGGCTCTCGCCATTGTATCCGCAATTAAACGTTTCCATGAATATGTGTATGGGAGACCCTTTGCCATAATTACAGACCACAAATCACTACTTGACATTTTAGCGGGAAACAAACCAACTCCCCACATCTTATCACCAAGAATGACACATTGGTCGGAGTTTTTAGCCACATACAATTACCAACTGCAACACTGCCCGGGGAAAGCCATTCCCCACGCTGACGCTTTGAGCAGCTCTCCACTACCAGACGTCAAAGATGACCCAGCTCCAACCCTAGCCGTATTGCAAATCGAAACTCTTAAATCACCGCTGCTGACCGCTTGAGACATTGCCTCAGAAACGAAAAAGGACCCTTCTTTGGCATGAGTCCTCAGCTGGGTGGAACGGGGTTGGCCAGACAGCGCACCCAATGATATTTTAAGACCGTTCAGGAATCGACAGACAGAACTATTCTCGCAAAAGGGCTGCATTTTGTGGGGAGACAGAGTTGTCATTCCGGAGAAATTGCAACATAAAGTTTTAAAAATGTTGCACGATGGACATCCAGGCATCGTGCGAATGAAGGCATTGGCAAGGAGTTACACATGGTGGCCTGGTTTAGACAAGCAGATAGAGACCTGGGTAGCGACATGCAGCAAATGCCAGGAGACTCGCTCTGCTCCTCCAAAAACACCCCCAACTCAGTGGGAAACACCTCGAGGTCCCTGGTCCCGTATCCACATCGATTTTGCGGGACCCACCAGAGGACACACTTTCCTTCTAACCGTGGATGCCTATTCGAACTGGCTCGAGGTCCACAAAATGAAAAGCACCACCACAGAGGCGGTCATTAAAAAACTGAATAAGCTATTCGCTACCCACGGATTGCCGGATGTCCTGGTCTCCGATAATGGCCCTCAATTCACTGCCCTGTCATTCGAACAGTACCTAGCGGACCAGGGCATCTGCCATGCCTTAACATCGCCAGCTCACCCTGCAGCCAATGGTAGGGCTGAGCGAATGGTTCAATTTGTAAAGAAGACTTTACACAAAATGGACCAGGGAGACATTGACAACAAGATAACCCGGATGCTTCTCCTCCAACATATTACCCCAAGCAGCACCACAAACAGGACCCCAGCTGAACTCCTGATGGGCTGGAAACTTCGCTCACACCTTGATCGCCTCCACCCTGTGTGCACACCTGAACAACCCCTGGGATCCAGCAGCAAGTGTCGATCATTCCAGGAAGGTGACCCCATTTTTGTGAAAAACTTTTCGGGTGACCCATTGTGGGTCCCCGCTACCATAACGCAAGTTACGGGACCCCGATCCTATCGTCTACAAACTGCAGATGGCAAAATGTGGAAGTGCCACATAAACCAGCTTCGATCCAGACTACCATCTTCTCCCATCTCATCCCCTGAATTTCCAACTGGGGGGGGGGAAGGGACATTGAGGAGGCCGAAAAAGAAATAACAAGAGTTGCCTTGACACATGACAGCACCGCGATGGAAACAGATCCAGGGAACCCGGATGACAGCTTTGGCGAGAGCAGAGAGGACAGCCCAGAGCCATTCAACGAAACAGCGGGACCGTTTTCACCACCCAGCTCAGCAAGCAGCCCACTGGAACCAGAGCCAGGACAGAAACCGGTGTAACAGTGCAGATCAAGCAGACAGGTGAAGCGACCTGCCTTCTTATGAGAATACGTCACCCCACCCCTCAGACGGAACCTAGGGGGGAGGGGTGTTGTAGACTAGGCCAACGCATCAGTAACAACCCTAATAGCTTTACTTTAACAGCAGGCTCGTAATCCTGCACTTCTCATTGGCCCGCGAACAGCGAGTCGTGATTGGTTGTTTCTGGCCAATCTGATTGGCTGACAGCGGGTTTCTCTGATTGGACGCTTGTTAGAGCGATAAACTCAAATCATTGGTTGTTTTGACAGCAGCCAGCTCTATAAAAGAGCTGCTGCTGCCCAAGTATTTCGCTCTGTTCTGAGGTCACGAATAAAGAGTTGAAGTCACAGTTCGATGTCTCGTCTCCGTTCCTTGTGCCCATGCTCAGGACTTAACAATATACATAAACCACCACCACCCCATGTTTCTTTCTAGAACATATACATAAACTTTCCAAAAAATTGGCATCAAATAACTTGAACTAAGTTGAAAAATAAGATATTGTATCTAGGACATCTGAAAAGACTAAAAATCACTGAATCCTGCTGGCATCTCCTCAAGAATTTTTGGAAAAATCAAATAGAAAATGGCTAATATCCTAGTAAAAATTTCTAATCAGGTTCAGTAATAAAAAACTGAAAGCCAGATCAAGTTCAGTGGCAGAAGACTGAAAGCCAGGAATATGGTAGCAGTTTTTAAAAGGGATCAGTCTAGAGAAATCCTGTAAATCATAGGCTGAGCAGTTAAATGCCTGTTTCTGACAAATCTGTAAATATAATCATTAAATAAAAAATAACTAGGACCACAGAAATACACAGCACAGATTTCACTCTTCAACCACTGTACATTTGAGAATCTCAAAAGGCATTAGATAGAATGATCCTATCAACAGTGCGTATTGCATTCTCAGAAACATTCCTTATCAAAGATTCTTAATTCAACTTACCGATTATGGGATAAAAGGGCCTGTCTTTTGGGGGATTTGTAATCTATTAAAATAATAATATTTATTTTATTTATTCAGCAAAAATCTAGGCAGACATTGATTGATCTAGGCAGGAAAGAAAGAAAGAAAGAAAGAAAGAAAGAAAGAAAGAAAGAAAGAAAGAAAGAAAGAAAGAAAGAAAGAAAGAAAGAAAGAAAGAAAGAAAAGAAAAGGACAATTTTCCTGTCCCTGAGTGTGATCCAGATTTTTGCAGTCCATATCAAATAGCCCTAATGTACAATCAAGCTTGGATTTAGCTATTACACAGCTTAGAAACTATCTTAATGAATTGCTGAATTGCCATGCAGGGTTACTGTATTATGAGTATAAAGTGTACAGTTTCCAACATTTTTCATTCCTTGAAGTAACAGTAAATACAATATAAAATAGTGAATAAACAATGGTGAATACAATATTAAAAACGAGCTTTTATAATCACATTCATTTTGATACTCTCTGAGAACTTAGCAGAGGAAAATATATTTCTGGTAAACATGAATTTTAAATAAAAGAAGCAAAAAAAGTCTAATTACTTGCTCAAAATTATTTCTAAGGTTATCAAATGCCTGGTTTCAGTGTGACATTTAATTACCTGCAAAAGCTATTTATTGCCACATTCATAAATTTCTGCTAGGAACATTATCCTTTAATTAAAACCAAGAATATACAATATATTGGCTGGCATAAATGACCCTCCCTCCTGCATTTAATTCATAAAAATCATCAAGCCTAAAATATAAACCTAGCTGCTGAATAAAAATAAGGCCATAATAATAGAATAGTTCAGTTTCTTCTGAAGTTGAAAACTTTTCAGAATATGACAAAGGCATGATTGTGGTGCTGTTCCTGGATATCTTATGAACCATTTAAACATATTCGTAGACACATTTGATGGGGGGGATTCTGAAAGACATCTTGTATGGAGAATTAGTACAGGGAAAGCATCCTAGAGGGAGACCATAGCTGCGATATAAGGATATCTTCAAGGGGGATCTAAAGGTCTTGGGAATGGATATTAGCAGCTGAGAAACCTTGACCTCTAATCATTCAGTTTGGAGGCTAAAGACATAGCATGGCCTTCTCCAATTCGAAGAGACCCTCGTTCAGCAGGCTGAGGCAAAGAGGCAGTCCTGGAACCAATGAAATCTGGGGGCTGGACTGTATCTGTCCTCAGTGTGGAAGGGATTGCCACTCTCAAATTGGCCTTTTTAGCCACACTAGATGTTGCTTTGGGACCTCTTTTCAGAGCACAGCACCATAGTCTTTTGAGACTGAAGGATGCCAATAATAAAAGAGAAATTTGAATATATTTGAAATTAAATTAAAATAAATTTAATCTCTTGCTTTTTCTTAAGGCAATCTGGATAGTATATACCTCAAAGATAAAACAATAATGTATGCAGAATAACATAAAAAATGATATCCAAAACTAAGTTAGGAAATTCTAATCATAACCTTATTTTTGAGCAAAGAAATTACAAAAGCATTTTAAAAATAATTTATTTATAATTCATCAATTTGTTAGGTTCTTTTACTTAAAAGAGAGACAAAGCAAAAAAAAAAAATCCAATTATTTGTCTTAACAAGTTTGCACAAACTATTTCTGATATACTCAGTAATTATATTGTAAATAATCACAGAATTATAGAGCTGGAAAAGACCAAAGAAGAAAATTAAACCAACAACCTGTACATTGGATAATTCACTATATCATACCTAACGGATGATGATCAGCTTTGGTTTGAAAACTTCCAGTGAAAGGGGAAAAACTTTTTCTACTGATTGACAGATCTTACCATCAAAAGAATTCTTTCTGGTATCTAATTTATATCTATATTCTTGAAGTTTCATATCATTAGTTCTAGTCACTGAAACCCACTGAGAATAAGCCCAAATCTTCTATAATGTGACAGCCCTTCAGATACTTAAAGATAGCTGGCATGTCCCGTCTCAAGCTTCTCCATCACTCTTAATTTGGAAAATACTACATCTGCATCCTGACATTATTTGGTTAATCTAAGATGGGAAAACCTTAAGATGAAGTTAATAGGCCTAACATAATACTTCCATAAACATTCATTAAAACTGTGGAGCTAGAAGTCTATCAGGTGAACAATGAATATAAAATGAGATGAAAATAGCTGAACATTGATAAACCTGTCCTTAAAATTTTTTTGTTTTTTGTTTTTTAATGATGTCAGGCTTTCTGAAAGTGCCAGATATAAATGTTTGTACAAAATTTTTCACATGCCCACATGGATATAAATGATGACAGAGTATCTAGTACATTCTAATGAAGTTTAAGTACAATATATGTTTCACGTAACCTTCAATCAGATATAGGATAGACTCTTTTCACAATAGATTTTAGAGATGACCTTCTGGCACGATGGGAATTTAATAATCACCCACAGGTAATCAAAATAAAGAGTGATCTCTTCATAGGCATGCAACATTTCTTAAATAAAATTCATGGCCTTGTATCTTCCTTCTTGCAACCAAGCAAAAGGCACCTTTCAAAAGGTCAGGAATAGCATAAATCATAATGATGATTATTTTTCATTTTGAATGAATATTTCTTTGTAATATATATGCATACACACACACACACACACATACATAGAAAGCACCATTTTTGTACCCTTTCTATTATTCTGAGGATAAAATTCATAATGATCTCTGAAGGAGAAAAAAGGAAGAAACTGGAAGATACCATCATCTTCACTCACAAAAGGTGTGTGTGTGAATAAAATAATTCAGTTCTTTCACTTCCATAAACGATAAATATGGATTAGCAGACAATTATTCAGAGTTATTGGAGTTTCCATATTAAGCATGAAATAGATGAATCCTTGTTGTATTGGTGGCACAGTAGTTAGCAATAGCAATCGCACATAGTGTCAACATCCGAGACAGTGTACCGTTCAACATTACCACAATGTGCCATTTTGGAGTTGCTACACATACACAGGGGGAGGGGGATGCATGGGGACACAGATAGATGTCAGGTCATGACTGACTTAGCAGAAATTTGGGGCTCAATTGTGATTGTAAGTTGAGGACTATCTGCATTAATTTTAATAAAAATAGTTCAATAAAATTCCTAAAGTTCATCCACAGAGAATGCTTGGATGATTGCCAAAAAGTTTTAACCACTTTTAGTTCCTAATGCAGGTAGGCTATCAGCATTTCTCTAGAACAAATTGAAGTTCATGGTCCTAAAATGGATACCTAACATCAAAAATGTCATCAAAAAAGCACAACAATGACTGTTCTTTCTGCGCCAACTCAGAAAGCTCTAACTGCCCAAGGAGCTGCTGATACAGTTCTACAGAGGAATTATTGAGTCTGTCATCTGCATCTCTATAACTGTCTGGTTTGGTTCTGCAACCCAACAAGACAGACACAGACTTCAGAGGATAATTAGGACTGCAGAAAAAACGATTACTACCTACCCGCCTTCAATTGAGGACCTGTATACTGCACAAGTCAAAAAGAGGGCTGTGAAAATGTTTATAGACCTTTCACATTCCAGACATAAACTGTTTCAACTTTGTTGCTTGTATCCTTATGATTTATATTAACTGTTTCCTAGTATGATTTGATTGCTTCATGTACCCTATGACTATTATTAAGTGTTGTATCTGATGATTCTTGACTCTTGATGAATGTATCTTTTCTTTTATGTACACTGAGAGCATTTGCACCAAGACAAATTCCTTGTGTGTCCAATCACATTTGGCCAATAAAGAATTCTGTTCTGTTCTGTTCTACTCCACTCGACTCTAATCTACTCTACTCTATTCTGTTTCATCATTTTATATATTTTGTTAAGAACTACTTAAAAATGGGCTACCTGTTTATTCTTTTCTCTTTTCTCTATTCTTTTCTCTATTCCTCCACAATCAAGAGGCACTTTTCAGATTGTTAATTATTCATTTTAAATGTCCACATTATAATACACTGAGTAAGCAATCATAAAAAGCTATGAAAGGTTAAGATATAAAATAAAAATTATTGAAATAACCAACCAGTCATTAAAATATGCAGTGGAAAGAGTAACATAAAGTAGATTTCCATTTGTCTTCAATGTCACTTATTGAAATGTTTTGAAAGAAGCATCAAAAGAGATAATTCTGTTAATCTGAATGACCTATTAAGTATTTTCAGGGCATGTTCTGTGTTTGCAATTAATGCTTTAATAAAACATACTCAATGTCTCCAGAAGTTTTACTTGGATGCTTAGGTGCATATATGTGTGGTGATATATTCAACAAATAGAAATTTAAATCAAACAACATTTAAACGCAAATCAGAGAATTTAAAAACAAAATTGGAACGCAATAAAAACCAAATAACAAAAGGCAATAAAACATAAGCAAATAAAATACTGGAAAGTAATTCTGCATGTAATTTGGTATAATTTACCATTGCACTAAATTTTATAATTCAAAGGAAAGGGGGAAAAATAGCTCAAATGTGTGAGGTGGAGAATTTGCTATTGTTTTTATTTTATTCTTGATCACAATGAACAAAAATGCTACATTCAGGATCACAACTAACTTGATTATTTTATTTAACATATGGAGATTCTTAGGAATGTAAGTCACCTAACAGGTATTTGGGTTGGAAATATATAAACTAGGATAGACATTTTAATACTGTCTCTTTAAGGAAATCCTAAAATCTGTAATTGGGTGTGGTTTCTCAAATGGCTATAATATGGAGCCAGAAACCTGGGTTATTTTAGTCTTAGAAGTGAGTGAGTCTGTTTTTCTTCTGTTGGAGAATATTGCCGTTCCTTCTAATTGACTGATATTCCTGGATTTGATGTAAGTCTGATACTGAACTGTTGTTGATACTGGATTTTGTTTCATCCTTGGATGAAAACTGACTGATTCAACTTGTGAATGACTTTGGACTGCTTATTTTGAACTTTGCTTAAACCTTAATGGAAAGTAAAAACCTACATTTACTGTACAGTGTATCTCTGTGCTATGTGTGTATTATTCAAACACTTCTCTCACTACATCTCCCTGTATGCACTCATTCTCCTAATGGGGAATTACCTCAACAGAGATGGTAAATAGATGGAGCTCCTTTGGAGACTTGGTTTCATGCCACATAGGGCTTAAAAGGTCAATATGAATTGTACCCCAAAGCAAACTGGAAACCAACAAAATTGGAAACTATCGTGAAGGGCACATCTGCCTGACCACATTTTGCATCAGTTGAAGTTTCCAGATGTTGTCCAAAAGCAGTCTCATGCATATTACTGGTATGTGAGTTCACACTCTAATTAAGCTCTAAGCCATGATTTAATTGACTATTTTTGAGCCACTGATATCAAAATTTTGGAGTAAGTCAACATAAAATAATATTTGTGTTTCACCAACTCATGTATGATCCTGGAATCTTATTTCAGGTAGTCAATTCCTTAAACTATAATTTGAAATATATTTTTTTCTGAGAAAAGATATTGCTATATTTTTTCTAACTATAAAAGCAATGCCCTTCTTTCTTTGCCTTTCATGTCTTAAGTAATAAATAGTGTGATCTTCTGTCATTGGAATATATCCAATCTCAGTCCATCTCATTTTTCCAATGCCTAAAATATCAATCGGTAGTGGTTTCATTTCATCATTCACTGTTTTGAGTTTCCTGTGTTCATTCTTCCTATACGCCATCTTTCCCACTGAAACTCTGTCTCTTCAGGTTTGGATTTTGTGTTTTTCCTGAATAGCAACATCAGCAACAAGATGTCCTGAAGGCTTTAATCTAGCCACATTGTAAACACAATTATTACTTCAAAAGATCTTCATTCTTCTTCAATAGGTTGTTGAGTCAAACCTGAGAGGCCATTATCCAACTCTGTTGTCAATCATTTTATATTTTCTCTTCTATGTGGCTTTCTTGGTAAAAAAAAAAGAGAGAGAGAGAGAGAGAAGAAATGGTTTACCATTATCTTGAGCCATGGTGACACAATGGTTAGAATGCAGTATCAAAGGCTAATTCAGCTCATTGCCAGGAGTTCGATCCTCAGCCAGTTCAAGAATGACTCAGCCTTTCATCCTTCTGAGATCGGTAAAATAAGGACCCAGATTGTTGGGATTCTGATTCTGTAAACCACCGAAGAGTGCTGTAAGGCACTATGAAGTGGTATATAAGTCTAAGTGTTATGCTATTCTATGCCTTTTCCTGTTCAGTATGAATAGATGCTTTTGCCAGTGTCATTAAAGTGTTTGTCTGTTTCTGGCATCTTCTATAAAGACTGCTACCCAATATAGGTGCCTGCTTGCTTTACCTGGGCAGCTGGGACAACCTTCACACCTTGATAATGATGACACTGATGGGAAATAGATTCTAAGCATATACTCCCAATCTTTTTCACTCATCCCTCCTAGGAATACCCCCCCCGTCCCACCATAATGTAGCACAGTAGGGCTTGTGGGAAAATGTGTGTATTACATCTTTATTAATATTTTAATTTACTGATATCTTTTCAAAGTTAATTATTTCACTACATGCTCAAATATTATCTGAAACTCAGAACTCTGCTGGGGTGGAGTTTCTAAAATTAAAAATTAGAGCCTAATTAATCTTTAGCATAATGTCAGTATAGTTCATGTTTACTTTATTCAGCAGAGAAAGTTCAGTAGATGACATCATGTCTGAGAAAAAAAATGATACTAAGCAAGCAAGATTTTCTGGATAGGTTTTTAAAGTAGCTCTAGTAGAGTTAGTATGGAATTAAATATAATTCCCTGGCCACTAAAATAAGATGTCTATTTCCATTGAAAGCCAGCATTGGACAATCAGTATAGAAAGTCTTTTGACCAGATCTGATAACATTATTATCACCATCATCTCCTAGAAAATCCACTTCTCATTTTATTATATCTTCATGTATTTACCTTCCTATTAGAACCCAGCATGTGGCAGACACAGAACAGAATTCACTTCTAATGACAGATTTGAGAGACAAGAAAATATGCAGGTTTAGCTACCATTTGGTGGTGTTGCTAACTAGTTTTCACTTTCACTGACACATTTTATTTGAAGATAGTGAAAGAAAACTAATCTATTCACTGTTACTGGCATTGACTTTGGCACAATGCCAATGGGCTAATCTGTTGTCCCCTTTTACAAATTCATTTGTTCAGTAGATATAGTAATGTTTATTACAGACCAGAAAACTAGTATGTAATGTAAGCTTGAGCAATCTGCAGCTCATAAACTACTTTTAAAAAACTGATATTGAACTAGATGTATCCTCTTTATTGTCTGAATAATTCCTTTTAAGAACACAAAACACTGTTTTGGATGTGAACCATGGGAGATAAAATAATATTTCATTATTGTAGTGCAGGCTGCATACTTTTTGTATATGTCTGCAGATGGGTGGAGCTTATATCTGATCAGTTGGTGTTTCTTTATTATTTATTTTCTCTTAAATCAGTAGGCTTATGTACACACAACTAGAAAATTGATTGCTGTTCATTGATGACCATATTGATTTACATTGAAATTTCTTTAAATTAATTTTTGAATTTAAGTAGAGTCCCAATGTTCTGTGGCCAGGTGTTATGAGAAGAAAAATTTGATGTAATTACCAGACTCATATTTAAAGTCCACTAGACTAAAACAAAACATCTACCTGAAGGCAAATTGTCTCTATAGTATTGTCTGTATTTCCTGATGTTTAATCTAAATTACTGAGCACACCTATACAATTTGTGCCAAACAAGTCACATCTTAAGTCCAAAGTCTGCATTTTTGGGCAGAACAACAAAGAACTTCACAAGTCTGGAAAATATCAAGTTAACTAACTGTTCATCTTGATTGTAAATTGAAACTCCCCCAGAAAAAGCCAATGCTACTTTGAAGCAATTCCCCAAAGCAGACATAAAGATGAGAATGAGAGATGATTAAAAAAACGAGATTAGAGACCCCAGAAAGAGGAGAGAAAGTCATCAAAAAGTAACAAAAGATTCATAATTAATTCATCATCTAATTTCTGTTTTTCTTTGGGATGACATAATATGTACCATGCTTGCTCTGCACTTGAGGGGTATCTGGGTTAACTTTGGAAATAGAGATAGATGGATTTTCCTGTGTGCTTCAATATTGAAACACACTACTAACTAGAGCATACAAAACATTTGCTAGACCAATATTCGAATACAACTCATCGGTCTGGATCTGATATTGGCACAGTTGAGAAAGTCCAGAAATATTTCACAAGAAGAGTTCTCCACTCCTCTACTCATTGCAAAATACCTTATGCCACCAGACTTGAAATTCTAAACTTAGACAACCTAGAACTATGCCACCTTCTGTCTGATCTAATTATAATACATAAAATTATATATTGCAATGTCCTACCTGTCAATGAATACTTCAGCTTCAACCATAACAATACAAGAGCCCACAATAGATACAAACTCAAGGTAAACCGCACCAAACTTGATTGCAGGAAATACGACTTCAGCAAGAGTGGTCAGTGTCTGAAATACTCTATCTGACTCTGTGGTTTCTTCCCCAAACCCCAAAAACTTTAACCTTAGACAGTCTACTATTGACCTTACCCCTTTCCTAAGAGGTCAATAGGGGGTGTGTATAAGCGCATCAACATGCCTACTGTCCCTGTCCTATTGTTTCTTTTATTTTTCTTATATGTACCCATTTCATGTATTCATAACTATGTTTATACTTATACCTGTTATCTTATAATCGCTTGATGAAATAAAATAAAATGAAATTGACATAGTTTCATTGAATGCATGGCACAAGCTATTGGCCAGCAGCATTGTGATTAAAAAAATCTTAATCTTTATTATGGACTGTGAGAGTAAGGGTGTCAAAAGTCCAAAAGGCTGAGAATATGATAAGCAATGCAGACCTTTTGAGTTGATTAGTGGCCATTCACAGATTGTGAAAATGACATTCATCGAAGAAAATCTAGAGTTCTTGGGACTCATAAAGGTCAACAGATTTATTGTGGCCTAAACTTTCATAGATCTAAGATGTCCAAAGCATTATTCATGGTGGTTTTATATTTATATAAGTTCAGAAAATTGTGAATCATACGGTCCCCAAAACCATACCGTAGCTTTTACACAATGTTTTTTGATCAGTTGTATTTCTATCCAGATCTTGAATGTAAACAAGAGGTCCATTCACAAAAGAAATCACTGTGATTATACTGTCATTTTATCTAGGTCACCATTTTCTAATAACTAAAATGTGAAAGGAAGTCAATGCCCCAATAAAATCCAAATAAATCCATCCACATAAATAAAATGGCAAGACTGGGACTGTATAAGAAATTGTAGTGTTCCAGGAAAATCATGAAATGAAACCCTGCCACTTGTTCATGATTCTGTGTACTACAAGGTGACTCATGAATACATTGCATTAAAAAGCAATACTATTTAAACACCCAGACAATACCTTATCGTATTCTCATATCTTTCTTGCCAACTCTAACAACAACAACAAAAAAAGCTGATTACATTGTCTGACACTTTTGAATTTTACAGACTACCTTATTGCTTGTTTCTTGTTGCAACGAGTTTTAAAAGAGAAAGAGAATAAATCATGTTTACTCCTAAACCAAGATTATTAACATTTAGAATCACTAAAAAGAACAAGGAGTTCTCTCTCTCTCCCCTCCCCCAATGGGAGCAACTTGTTCTAAATAGAATCAAGTTCCAATTCAGTTTAATTAACTTCCTCTAATTAACTTAAGATAAACAGAGCAGATTCATTAAAACAAGCAAAACACAGAAGCAAACCAAACTTCCACAAAAGAAAAATGCTATACTTGCCGTACCTTTAAACTATTTTTAATTAAATAATTTAATATGAAAGAAATAACAGATTTTTTTTTTACAATAAAACAATGCCTTTTCTTAATACACACGTAATGCCCTGGAGGGGTGCAAAATTCTACAAAAAAAATAATAAATACTAGACTTTGCTTGAATTAGAGCTTGCTTATCACACATTTTTGATAGGTATTATCATACATTTCCTGAGAAACATTTTACCTCAAAACAACAACAACCTATAACTATATAGCTTTATTTCTTGTATAGATTTAAACTACATCAGCTTTCTAAAAGTGTAAAGTTAAAAGCTAAGCAGACATTGGCTTCTTCCTTTTGGAAAATATTGTATATATAGTACAGACAAACAGCAATATGGAAAACTTCAAGCATTTTTTCTCTTTGGGAAAACTAAAATGAGATGGGAAAACAAAGTTCCCTAGGAGCCAGAAAGAATAATAATTAAAGAAAGATCCATTGTTATATTGAGGAAAATGTCCAGAAGAGATAGTAATGTGCGACAAAAAACAATAGTAACACTTCTAACCATGATCAAATCAGGTTCCAACCAAAAAAAAATCACATTTTTTTTCCTCAGCTGATTTCCCCTTCTGCACCATTTTTTTTTTTTTTGTAAGCACCAAATTTTCAAAATTAGGTTCAGGTCACAACCAAACTGGGTTGCGACCAAAGTTATGAAACGAATTATAGTCGTGACCAGAGGTCCTACTGTACTTTGAATTTCCATGAAATCTTCCATCAGCCTCAATCAACAAAGCCCAGGAATTTGGAATTGTGAATTGTGGAAACTGCAGTCAAACACATCTGTAGAGCACCATTGAGCATGGCATCCTTTTCTAGATTGTGCAAAATTATAACTAATTGTAATAATTGTTAATATAAAGCAACGTACAGGGCTGCCACATAGAGGTGGTATTCAGCAGGTTCTGACCAGTTCTGGAGAATCAGTAGCGGAAATTTTGAGACGTTCAGAGAACCGACAAATACCACCTCTGACTGGAGATTTTACAATATCCTTCCCCTGCCATGCCCACCAAGCCACAGAACCGGTAGTAAAAAAAAAGTTGAATCCCACCACTGCTGCCACAGAGTATGACTTTTAAAAAGTAGTTAAGATGGCAGTCATGATGGTGTGATTGAAATTCTGCCTTTTTCTATTGGCATCACACTATCACAAGCACCTTTTTGACCACACCTTGCAGAGACCCTTAAGCTCCTGGATTGGCTTGGATCTTCTATAATCTTTCCAATTATTTTACTTTAGAACAAATGATTTTCTAAAGTGTCTATGTAAACACTTTCTCACATGGAAATGTTAGCTGTTGTGCTTGCCAAAAACCTTTGTAAAGCTCTCTATCAACTGGAGGCCACAAAACACAGTTGTAATAAAGGCTGACCCATAGAAAGTCATGTAAACATTCTAACCCTATTTTTACTAGCCCCTTTGACTGCCAAGAACAATTCTCTCTCACAACTTTGATGTCTCCCAAAGAAGCTAGCCTCAGAAGATGGGCGTTCCTATGTCTCTAAGTCTCAGAAACCAAAACGTGGTAAAAGATAGAAAGGTACTGAGCCAGTTAATTACTCACATTTGGCAGATGTTTTGCATTTCTAAACAGCAAACAACTCATAATGCTTTTAAAAGGGACAGCTAAACAATTACTCATGATTAGCTATATCTAGCATGCAATCTTTTTTCAGTTTCCCTAAATTCCTACAGCCGATGTTATCCCAGTGGAATATAAAAACAGGGTAAATATAGTAAAATCTCTGCTCTGGGAATTGTGTATTTAAAGTTCCAACTCTTTATTCAACTGCTATAAACCAAATAATGAAAATTGTTTGAGATTTCAGGCTAAATACCAGTGATTGAGTGAGAACTGCAGTATATTGAAGCAATGATGGAATAATTTAATTCCAACTTGGTTCCTCAACTTCCATACTTTGAACAGTAGTATTTAAAATGTCGATTGTTAAACTATATAAAAAAATCAGTCCAATAATTAAGATTTGCATTTTACCTAAAAAAAAAAAATCAGAAGCAAAGTTCCTCTGAATTATTGTACATTAATCCTTTGGTATGGCAGATGCTACCCATCTGCAATAATATCTTCTAAATATTTTGATTTGGTTGTGGGGGAAGCTATAAAGTTTTGGTGACAATTATTATTAATTATTTGTTTGTTTTTACAAGCACATTATGCTTTAAAATTTTTATTTATCTTTAGATAAGATAATAAGATTCCAGTTAAGCTGGAAAGTGGTATTTTGTCAACATATATTGTTACTTCCTAACTAAATATTTCTGGTTGATAGTCACTACTAAATATGTTTGTCCTGCAAAAAAGACCAGAAATTCTAAATACTTCTCAATAAAAAAGTTTCTTCCACTATTGAGAGAAGAACATCCACATTTGTATAACATTTGCATATGCTATTATATATGCAGATGCACCTTTACATGACCTTCTCAGTCATTTGCTCAAATGTCAAGAATTTGCCTTTCTTTCTTATTCTTCTTTGTATTTAAATTGAACATGTAATGAGCACCTCTGCAAATACTGGCTATTTTAAAACAATGGATTTTCCTTTCTAAAATAGAAAAATTATTTTATTATTTATTTTATTGATTTCAGAAATACCCATTACCAGTCTTCAAAATCACATCCAACTTTCCAAAATATATGTTGTGTAATGCTGTCGCAAATCTCTCATTTCAACTGCTTAGGCAATGAGGTGTTAGAGAAGAAAGCCTATTAGATTCCTCTGTCTTTGTGAAGCTGAATTAAAATCTGAGATCCAGTAAATTAGTTCAAAAGATTTTTTTCCCAAAACAGTTGAAAAACTTAATGGCCAATTCTCATATGTTCCAATACTGAAGTAGTTTTCATGTATTTTAGCAGAGGTTCAGCAGTAAAATCCCAGTCCCTCCACTTAGCTGAGCTAGGCGCAATGAGATGGAAAATCCTACAGTGTGTTGTTGAAGTAGTGACACAGCAGCTTGTAATCAAACCTTACT
Source organism: Emydocephalus ijimae (assembly GCA_004319985.1). Classification (NCBI taxonomy): domain Eukaryota; kingdom Metazoa; phylum Chordata; class Lepidosauria; order Squamata; family Elapidae; genus Emydocephalus; species Emydocephalus ijimae. The sequence continues at coordinate 23,668 of BHEV01008889.1, read as the reverse complement.
CATGTTATTTTGTAAATGCATTTTCAGACTTCAATCATTTTTTTTGGCAGATTATGGTTACAATCTCCAGGATACAGGTCACATAAAGAGCTGCACCTGCAGTCAGTGAAACCTTCTCATTTTCCACCCAGTAGGAATTGGCTAAGACACATCCTTTTTTTTTTCCTCCAGTTGTTCGTTTCTCTAAAGATTGAATACGACTAAGTATCCAGGTATATCTGAACTTTTGATTCATCAAGTATACTAAAAATCCTGCTTATTTGCCAACATTATTATCATGGGATAAAATTGGAGTCTGAAAACCTCAAAGTAATATTACAGAAGTTGGCAGACAATGTTTTTGAGCATGTAGCAAGAAATATTACTCTTTAAACCTCGCATCACATGTTGATTCAGAAGGCATAGACATGTGTAGAGAGAAAGTTCACAAATGCCTCAAGATGTGTCATAGCTTGGTAGGATTTATTAATGGTTATTACAGATTTCTGCCAAATTTTTGCCACTGTGTTACATCCCTTGAATACTTCAGTGAATGGGAGAAGGTATGGCAGTGGACAAACATTAGAAGAAAATAAAATGGTGGCATCAATCATAATGTTCACATATTATAGTGCATTAAAGTTTGTTTATGATGCCTCACAATATATTTTTAAAAAGCCAATTATGAACTCATAGCTGCCAACTTATCATCTCTTGATTGGCATAGTCTGTTCTCTGGCTGTAATGCTACAGAAAAACATTATAATACCTTCTTGCTTGAACTTGAAAGAGTCATTAAACTATATGTTCCATTAGTAACCCCACAAAACAAAACAATTTACCCAAAATAATAAGAAAACTTCAATCTAAAAAAAATCCTTATGGTGTAAAAGCAAAACTAAATACATAGCTAACTTTAAAAACTGATACAACATCTTATGCCAACAGATAAAGGCAGAATGCATCTATTACCACTGCAAGCAAGAGGAAAATCTTTTATTCACAAAATCCACCTATGCCTTCTATAACTTTGTAAACACCAAACTTAAAGACTCAAAAACCATCCCACCCCTAAAAGGCCTAATGGGAAACCTCTTCAATACATTCTTCAGTTCAGTCTTTGTAAATAGTAATGGCTCCTGCCCCACATTTCCTAATCGTACAACAACTAACTGCAACAATCTACAAATTGACTTTACTGAAGATAACGTAGAAAATGCACTATGCCACCTAAAACCATTCTTATCTATTGGCCCCGAGGGCTTATGTGCATTCTTCTTAAAAAAAGCTCTCCACTACCATAGCAGAACCCCCAAGCATAATATATGATATATCATTCAGAACCAGCTCCTTATCAAATCTATGGTCTTGAGCAACGGTCATCCCTATTTTAAAAAAAGGTGACCTCTGCCTGGTTGAAAACTACAGACCAATCTCATTGTGTTGTATCAAATCATCAAGTACTTGTACTGAAAGGACTTTATGAAGTATCTGCTTAACAAAATGCAACATTAAACGTTATTTGAAAGTGTGGAGAGAATTTAGCTTGAATCAGTTGTAATTCTTTTTATATGCAGATATAAGATGGCATATGTTCTAGTTATATTTCTTTGGTCATTTACTTAGGTATGGAATTTCTGTTATGATGCCAGTTTGTTGCCAAAATACCTGTAGGATTTATGCCTTGAATAGAGACAATTGATTTGAGGATGTGTAACACAGCTTCCTTTGCACATGGTTATCTATCTATCTCCACAGTAAAGTACATGGTCAGCTTGTTAGAATAACAATTAAACTCTTAGCCATTCTAGTTATCAAAGCTGCTATATTGCATTGTAAAGAATGTCTCTTGTTATCTTGTTTCCCTACTAGTTTTAAGGCAATTCTTTCCTTCTGGAAACTTCTAATGATGTATATGCATACCCAAACTATCTTTAATCAACATTCAATATAAGATGTATATAACTTTGTGGCTCCTGCTCTTGGCTCATGTGGATGCTTACCTTGGGTGAATCGCCATCATAGAGGGCACAAGGAAAATAATTACCTACAGTAATATAGGTGGCCAATAAATTTTAGAAACAAAAACATAAACATAAATATATCAGAATTCAGAATGACATACAATAAGTCAAATGTGGTCAGGTTGTCTTGTTTACTTCTACATGCAAGCAGAACGTCAGTTTATGGAATTCCATCAATACCATGAGTAACTTATATTTGACAGTGATTATATTATGAAGAGACAGGAAGTCATCATACTCTTGAAGATGAGAGCCTGAGTATGGGAGGATCTACAAGTCAAACATTGTGGAGTTATAAAGATAAGGACAATATATTACGGTTTTATTTGATGACTTGGAATAGAATTTTAAATTGAATAGCTTGTTCAGGTTGCCAATATGTCTAAAAGAAACTGAAATAGCATCATTTAATCTGTGGGAGTAATGTGCCTTACTTAAATGAAGAATTAACATGGATTTCTCAGTATTATATATAAAATTAATATTTTAGTTGTGGTGGATATATGTTTTAAGTGACCAAAGATGTTCTCGATAGATATACTAAAACATATCTTTCCAAGAACAGATGAGAATAATTATTGAGAGACAATAAACCATAATTGCTGGCTAAACAAGATCAAAGATTTATGAGAATGAGTGGAATAAGAGATATAACATCAGTACCATATCACTTAGCTACGGATTGAAAGTTTGGATCAGCTTTCAAGAATGCTTTCTGAGCAAAATATCAAACAAAATCAAAAGCTTGCATATTTTATGCTTTCAGATTGCAATATAGAACATGGAAAAAATAAAACAAACACTAGTAATATTGTTTTTAGATCATATCTTACATTTAATATTGGTCATTCTGAAACTTACTTTGATAAACAGTGATCACAACAATCTTCTAACACTGAAACATGATCCATTATCAGAGGAAGAAAAGGTTTTGTCCCTAAAAGGGTTGGAGATTCAGCTATAATTCTTGAATAATCACCAGTAGTACTAATCCTCAAGTAGGGACACAACTGATTTGTACATGGTCATTAATACTGTCATGTCTGGAAGGATGGGTCCAAGAACGGAGACGAGACTCAGAAAGTGACTACAGTTCTTTATTAATAACTTCCGATCTGAGCGAATACTCCTAGCCGCAGCAGCCCCTTTTATAGAGCTGGCTGCGGCTAAACAGCCAATGACAGTGGTTTGAGCTTGCCGCGCTTGGTTCACCCAATCGTGGCAGCCCGTTTACTAGCCAATCGGATCAGTCTGGAGCGACCAATCACGACCCGCTGTTAGCGGACCAATCCGCTTTGCAGGCTTTCAAGCCTGCTAGTCCGGAACACCCCTCCCCTCTAGGTTCTGTCTAAGGGATGGGGTTATATAGTCTTGCAGGTAGGCGGGTCTTCGCACCTGTCTACCTGACTTGCGCTGTTTGAATTGTCTGTGCTCTCTCTCGGGTTCCGACGGGCTGCTCACTGGAATTACGTGGAATGGTGAGCTGGTTCTGTAGCTGTGATTCCCTTCAGGTGACCTTGGGCTGATTGACACGCCTCCTTCATTGCTACTGCTTGTGCTCTCAGATTCGCTGGACCTGTTCGGTTGCTGCTACTAGGTGAGACGATCAATTGCCAAGGCTCTTCTTCAGCTGGTGAGTATTGGAGGCTTTGATGTGGTGATCGTGGGGTTCTTTCTTCTCTGCCAGATGTTAGTTCAATTTCAGAACCCCCAGTTTCCCTTCCCCCTCTGGTTTCATGATGAGGGTCACTGATGGGAGATGTGCTTAGCCTGGATCGCAGCTGGTCGATGTGGCATTTCCACACTCTCCCATCTGTGGTTTCCAGCTGGTAAGAACGGGGGCCTGCAATTTGAGTTATTTTGGCAGGGATCCACAGAGGGTCACCTGAAAAGTTCTTTGCAAATACAGGGTCTCCTACTTAAAGGCACGGTGTTTACTGCTGGAGCCCAGGGGTTTTTCCGGGGTGTATGCAGGGTGTAGGTGGTCTAGAGGCGATCTGAGTTTTCTGGCCATCAGAAGTTCAGCTGGGCTTTTGTTGGTCATGGTGTTTGGTGTAATATGCTGGAGAAGGAGCATCCTGGTGACTTTATCATGGATGTTGCCTTGTTCCATTTTTTGTAGAGTTCTTTTTGTGAACTGAACCATTCGGTCAGCTCTACCATTTGCCACCGGGTGAGCTGGCGATGTCTATGCGTGTCATATGCCATGGTCTGCTAAGTATTGTTCAAAAGCCAAGGCAGTAAATTGAGGGCCATTGTTGGATACCAGGACATCTGGTAACCTGTGCGTTGCAAAAAGTTTGTTCAATTTCTTGATGACTGCATCTGTGATGGTAGTCTTAATTTTGTTAACCTCAAGCCAGTTAGAGTATGTGTCGACTGTTACTAGGAAGGTATGCCCTTTTGTAGGTCCTGCAAAATCGATATGGATATGCGACCAGGGACCCCTGGGCATTTCCCATTCGGCTGGTGAGGCTTTTGGTGGGGCCGAGTGTGTCTCTTGGCATTTGCTACAGGTGGTGACCCAGTTTTCAATTTGTTTGTCCATACCTGGCCACCAGGCATAGCTCCTCGCCAGTGCTTTCATGTGTACGATGCCCGGGTGCCCATCATGTACTAATTGTAGAACTTTCTTTTGTAGTTTTTCTGGTTTGACCACTCGGTCTCCCCACAATACCCACCCCTTTTGTGAGAAGAGTTCTGTCTATCTGTTCTTGAAGGGTTTAAAGGTTTCGTTGGGTTCGATTTGTGGCAATCCCCTCTCCACCCAGCCAAGAACTCGTGCCAAGCATGAGTCTTTTTTGGTTTCCAATGCGATGTCTTGAGCTGTTAGTGGAGGTGAGGGAAGTGTCTCAACTTGTAGTGTTGATAGTGTGGGAGCTGGGTCATCTTGGAGTTCTGGCAATGGAGAGCAGCTCAAAGCATCTGCGTGGGGAATGGTTTTCCCCGGGCGATGTCTCAATTGGTAGTCGTAGGTGGCTAGGAACTCCAACCATTGTGTCATTCTAGGGGATAGAATATGTGGAGTAGGTTTGTCACCTGCCAAGATGCCAAGTAATGGTTTATAATCTGTGATGATGGAAAATGATCTCCCATACACATACTCGTGGAACCTTTTGATTGCAGATACGAGAGCGAGGGCTTCCTTGTCTAGGTGACTATAGTTCCTTTCTGTTTTTGACAAGGTTCTTGAAAAAAATGCAATAGGCACCTCCATGCCGTTGGGTAAAACGTGGCTCAGGATGGCTCCTACTCCAAAAGGTGAGGTGTCGCAAGTCACAGTTAAAGGAAGTGTTTCATTATACTGGATGAGCACTGCATCTGAAGTTAAAAGGTCCTTTACTTGTTGAAAGGCATGCTCCTCCTGTCGTCCCCAAATCCAGGAAGCCTTTTTATTGAGGAGTCTATGAAGGGTTCAGCAACGGTCGTCTTCTGGGGTAGGAAAATGTTATAAAAGTTAATGAGTCCCAGGAAGGCTTGAAGGTCTGTTTTGTTTTGTGGTCTCGGGGCATTTTTGATGGCAGCCAATTTCTTTTCTGTAGGGTGAATTCCTTGTTTGTCAAGGAGGTAACCAAGAAATTCAACCCTTTCAGTGCATAACTGGCACTTTTCCTTCTTTACCTTGAGGCCAGCATCTTGGAACTTTTGTAGGACTGTTCTCAGTCGTTGTTCTAACTGATTCCTTGTTGGGGCGGCTATTAACATATCATCGAAGTAGGGCACGACCCCTTTAATGCCCTGCAACAACCTTTCCATCAGACTTTGGAAAATGCCTGGTGCTAAGCTTACTCCAAACTGGAGTCTGTTACATTTGAACGCACCTCTGTGCATAACTATGGTTTGGGTTTCAGCATCTACTGGTAGCTGTTGATAAGCTTGGGCCAGGTCAAGCTTTGCGAATATTCTGCCACCCCCAAGTGAGTGAAGGAGGTGCTGGACCATGGGTACCGGATAGGCGTTCTGCTGTAATGCGTGGTTGAGGGTGGCCTTGTAATCCCTTGTAATCCAGATTCTCAAAGATCTGTCAGGTTTTATGGGTGTTACAATTGGGGTCTCCCATCGGGCATGATCAATGGGTTCTAACACGCCTTGTGCAATTAGTTTGTCCAGTTGCTCGTCAATTTTTGGTTTGAGAGCAAAAGGGACACGGTGTGGTTTTAGGCAAATGGGCGCGATATCAGGGCGGAGATTAAAAGAGATAGGGGACCCCTTGCACTTGCCTAGATTTTCATTGAAGACTTCTTGGAAATCCCGGATGAGGGCTGCTTCCCAGTCTTCATCTACAGTCTGATTGATGCCTGCCATTTCGATTCCTAATGGCGCGAACCACTGTAGACCCAGTAAGCTGGGTCGGTCTCTGTCAATGACAGTGAGAGGTAGTATTGCAGTGTGGTTCTTGAAGGAGACCTGGAAATGACTGGAACCAATGACCAGAATCTGGTTGCCCTGGTAGTCCTTTAATATAAGCCTCTGAGTGCTGTGGTCCTGGAGGCGGATATTGGGAATCAGCTGCTTCAGGGTTTTCCAGGAGACCATGGATAGGGAAGACCCGGAGTCCACTCCCATGATGCATGGTCAATTTTCAATGTTGACCTCTACACGGATTTTTCTGGTGTCTAAAGATGAAGCATGGACGATGGTGATAGTCTGATGTGCTTCTTCCCGTCTGGGTACGCTAGTAAATTTCTGGGTTCTGTTGTACTGGCTCCACTGGTTGTTTGGGCAGTCCCAATTTGTGGTGGGGTTGCCCTCTGTTTGTCAGAGACTGTTTTCTTTCTGTTTGGGACTGGATCCTCTTTTGTTTCGGCATACTTTAGCAATATGCCCTCTTCTCTCACAAAAACAACAGATGGCGTCTAGGAATCTGCATTCGGATCGTGGGTGGTTTTCACCACATCCAGTGCATTGGAAATTCAATTTACGACCCCGCTGGTCTCGTTGTTCACTCTCTGATCTGAGTCTATGGACTTCTTCCTCTTCACTATCTGATGAGGATTCGATATCTTCATGATGGGTGGCTGACGTGTATTTCTCTGATGGCACTGCTGTATCGTTGGTGGTTTGGTGGCTGGCCCCATTTGTCCGGCGCATCCGTGCTGCTGATTTGCGGGTGGCTTCAGCTGCAGTGGCATCAGCTATGGAATCTGCGAGGGAGATGTCTCCTTTGGCCATAATTTTGCTTTGGACCGTGGGGTCTCTGAGGCCAAGGACAATTCGATCCCTCATGGCTTCTTCAAGATTTGTGAAGCCATACAAACCACCTAAATTCCTTAGGTCAGCTACAAAATCCCCGATGCTCTCACCTTCGCGTTGATGCCTTTGGTAAAATTTGTGTCTGCAGATGAGAGTCGGTACTGCCGGGGCGTAGTGTTTGCGGAGGATGGGAGCAAGGGTATCCCAGTCCATCGTCTTGACTTCAGCCAGCTTTGTGAGCGCTTTGGCCATTTTAAAGACGGCGGGTCTGCAATGCATCAGGAAAACTGCTCATTTTTTGCTGAGAGTGGCATCCTTCAGATTGTTGGATTCTAGGAACATTTGAAACCTGTCAATGTATGAATCCCAGTCTTCGTTGGCTGGATCGAACGGGCCGGGTGGTATAGCGCTGCTGGCCATTCTGTTGACATCTGCGCGCTGTCAGCCAAGTGCTCTGTTGATTGTTGGTGAGTGCTCAGTCAGCTCTGCTGTCTCTGAATCCCATCCTCATCGCCAGTGTTATGTCTGGAAGGATGGGTCCAAGAATGGAGACGAGACTCAGAAAGTGACTACAGCTCTTTATTAGTGACTTCCGATCTGAGCGAATACTCCTAGCCACAGCAGCCCCTTTTATAGAGCTGGCTGCGGCTAAACAGCCAATGACAGTGGTTTGAGCTTGCCGCGCTTGGTTCGCCCAATCGCAGCAGCCCGTTTACTAGCCAATTGGATCAGTCTGGAGCGACCAATCACAACTCACTGTTAGCGGACCAATCCGCTTTGCAGGCTTTCCAGAATAAATACTACTGGGCCAATACTGCTGAGTGTTTTTGTTCTGCAATGCAAAATTATCCTATTCACAAACAAAAGTCACCACATCATCTATATTTGTAAATATAATAGGTCTGTTTGAGTGCAATATATTAGATAATTGTAATGGTATACTCAATTAGTTACTTTGGGCTCTTTGTTGGTCATTACTCTCACAGAATCATTTTAGTCAGGCAACCAGCATAAACCATTACCACTTCCTCTACTCTCTTTTCCACATCTCTAGAAAAATACACAATGATAATATCTGGTTGTTATGAAATTTAATTTGTTCTATTATGTTTAGATGCCCAGGGCATGGGCATTAGACTTTTAACATTTTTGTTTGTTTGTTACTATAAACTCCTCAAATTATGAGGCAGTTGCTACAGGGTTTAATTATGATGTATGTAATGTGTTCTTACACCTATAGATCTAACATTTCTACACAATAGAGAGAAGTAAATTTCACCTTCAAATATTTTTTTTCTATTCTATGAAATATACAATAGTCTCCTTTTATATCTGTTATAATAAGTGTATGTGAGTATAACAAAACAGGTTAGAAAGGTTTTTGCAGAATCAAAAATATTAAGATGTTGACCACAATGTGCCAAGTTTAAAAAGTCATAGCAAAGGTTCATATGTAAAAAGGTGAGGGAGGCTTTGACTTTGCTAGTCAGAAACTGACAAGCAATCACATGACCCCAGAGTGCTGCAGCTGTTGTTAGATACAGTACATGCCAGGAATCAAATGTATGAATTATGATCACTTCATCACAGGTATGTTACAATGGTCTTATGAAGCAGAAGGATTGTTTGTAAGTCACTGTTTTCATTGCTGTTCTAACTTTGAATGGTTGCCAAATGAATAGTTGTAACTGGAGCACTACCTGTAGTCCAGGCATCATAGTAAGAACCTCTTGTATCATATTATCTTATTACCTTCTTCAACCAAGAAGAAGGTAATAATGGGCATGACCAATGAATGTGTATTTAGTACCTGCACATTTATTGCAATTCCATGTTAAAGAAGCTCAGCAAGCAACCATTTTGAAACATCCACTGAAGAATCCAGCAGAATAAAAAGAAAAATATTTTTATGAATAAGCCTTGTTCAAGATTAAAATAAATATGGTAAATTAGTATTTTTAAAATCATATTTCTTATGACCCCAAAGTTTGAGACCATTGCTTTTGCATTACAGGATACTCCAATTATATCAAATTTCTTGGATACTGTTCATATTTATTTGGACTTTATTAAAGGTATTTAAACCATATAGTTTAAAGGCTGGCCAACAGAGTATAACAAATGAATTTTTAAACTGACAGTATTGCAATTTAGCTTTTAGGCAAATTATATTCTTTTTTGTTACTTTCCAGAAGTACTTAAGGTATCAGTAATTAGCTGATTATTCCAAAGTTTCAACTTCTTATGATAAGAGAAATCAATTTTAAATTCTTACCAATTATTTGTTCAAATAGATATGGCCACCTTCTATAATGGAAAGAAAATAATATAGTATTAGCAAGATTTCAAAATTTTCATTTCAGGAAAAAAAATCATTTATTTATTTGTTTAAAATATAAATGAATTGAAATAATTTAGATTTCCCTATTAAAGTATGTATCTATCTTGAAATTACATTCATTTCCACATTTTTATTCTTCCTCATAGATACATAAATATTTTCAACTAAATATCTTTGTTACACAATTTGAAAAATCCACATTGACCAAAAAAGATATTTTTTAGGAATATTTTTTTACAAACGTGTTAGTAGCAGACCAAAAAAATTACATTGTAATATATTTCTAGAGAAACTTTTTTGGCTAAATTTTAGATTTTAATTTTTTGTACAGTCAGAATATTTAGCACACTACTACAGAGTCGCCACAAATCCACTTTGCTTCAGTCCAGTCTACTTCCCTTGATTATTACTAGGGGGAAAACAAGGGGATGACTGATAAGCATCTCTTACTTTTCTTTAGAATAGCAGTGGAGTAAACACAAAACACAATGACAAAAAGAATTGAAGATTCACGATAATCAGATTCTGACATCGTCATTTTTAACCACAGAGGAAAAGCTTCTTCAAAATATGAAATTTCCGTAACCTGACAAAACGGCGGAGAAAATTTGCACTTGCCTCTGCATTGTACTATTATTTAGAGAAAATAGCAACCTTTAGTTATTGCTTTCTATTATTTTGCCATTCCAGTTTGTTGCTTGGCTTCTACAGGCATGTGCCTTGACATTAGGGGGTGTACCTTCCTTTAAAAATGCATCTGTAAAGGTTCACATTTACACATACCTTCCTTTTCCTGCAAACCATGAAAATGGTCAGTTTCAAATTATGTTCCCTGATCAGGCTGGTAAATTTTCCATTCTGAAAAGGACTGCAACTTAAAATATCACAAGGCGTATATTTTAGTAACTGAAGTGATTCTCTACTGTATACACTAACCCTGAAATTTAGAGATCTTCTACATCCAGTTACAATCCCAGCCTATTCATTAAGTCAGCTCATGAACTGAGGGCACAAAACATATTCAGCCTCTCTCTAAAAGGGTCCTGCAGAACTTTTCACTTGTTGACTGTAACACATAGAAACTGAGGTATAATACACAGTAGGCAGAGGGAAGAAGTAGGGAAAATGGTTAGGACAAGTCACAATTACTTTGTCAGGGGTTAAAAGTAGTGAGTAAAAAGCTGGCAACCTTTCATATTTGCCCTTTTCCACCCAGAAGCAGCCTTTCTTTTTTTCTTTTTCTAGTCCAGAAACACCTGTGTGGGTAAGCTGAAAGATGAGCTAATTACAAAAAGGGAAAAGAAAAATATACAAACCACTCCTCTTTCCCTTTGGCCTACCTGCAGATTTAAGTTTGCTAACTAGTTGCAGCTGTTTGATTTGACTCAGCATCAATGAGTTTGCCAATATCCATTTTGAGTCTATCTCCTCTGGCTAGACTACGACATGAAGAGTTGCCTGAATAATTAGAGAGTTTGTAACAAAGCCTCCAGAATTATCAAACATAGGCTCTTCTGTTCAAGCTACAGTTTCTGGCAGCCTAACTAGGTGGCCTTGCCAATAGGTCAAACAGTCCAATTGTCTTCTAGTTAAAAGAAATCCCAGAACTGGTCTGTGGGAATACTATTACGTCCAGGGGTTGGGGAGTGAGGGGGAGATGGGCAGTTTGAAACAAAAGATCTTTCATTATTTGGATGTCTAAGTAATCCTTGGCCTCCTTACTATCACCATTATAATTACACTTTTGGAAAAATACTAATCTCATCAAGTTTCTGTCCAAATATGTTAAACACATGTATTTTACTTTTTTGCTGCAGTGCTGTTTTTGTTTAGGCTTTCTTTTTATAGATCCATATTTATGAAGACAATATTTTCCATCAGCCTTCCATGAGAGATATTTTCTTGATAAGTGGTTATCAAAATCTTCACTTTTGTCGATATGCTGCAGTAGGCCCCATTCCAACACAAATATCAGAACTTTGGAAATGTGATTAATTTTTTTTTTAATGTTTTTGTTATGCAAGCTGAAAAATAAATGCATGCTGCACAAATTGGTTTCCCAGGCTACTTATATTGATGGAGAGTGTTATGTCTGGAAAGATGGGGCGCAATAACGGAGACGAGACCTCGGATAGTAACTTCAACTCTTTAATAGTGACTTCAGATCGGAGGTAAAAAGCCTAGCAGCAGCAGCTCCTTTTATAAAACTGGCTGCTGCTAAAGCGTCCAATGACAGAGATTTGAGCCTGCCGCGCTTGGAGCATCCAATCGCTGCAGCCCGTTTACCAGCCAATTGGATCAGCTCTAAACGACCAATCACGACCCGCTGTTCACGGACCAATCAGAAGTGCAGGATTATGAGCCTGCTAGTTTGAAACACCCCTCCCCTCTAGGTTCCGTCTAAGGGGTGGGGTGATGTATTCTCGCAGGTAGGCGGGTCTTCGTACCTGTCTACCTGATTTACGCTGTTCAAAATGTCTTTGCTCAGTTTCTGATTCTGACGGATTGTTTGCTGGAACTGTCTGGCGTGGCGACCTGGCTTCTACGCTGGGTCTCCCATGAGGTGATGCAGGAATACCTGCAACACTTTCATTATTGCTGTCATCTGGGTTCTCTGGAATCGCGGACTCTGTTTGGCTGCTAGTTCCTGGAGATATGACTGCCTGCCAAGGTTCCTCCTCCATTTGTGAGTATAGTGGGCTTCGCTGAGCTGGTTGTGGGGTTATGCTTCCTTCACCAGATGTTGGTTCAATTTCAAAATCCCCTGTTTCCCTTCCCCCTCTGGTTTTGAGGTCGAGGTTAGTGATGGGAGTTGTGGGCAGCCTTGAGCGTAGCTGGTCTATATGGCGTTTCCACAATCTCCCATGTGTGGTTTCTAATGGGTAGGAGTGGGGGCCTGTGATTTGCGTTATTTTGGCAGGGATCCACAATGGGTCTCCTGAAAAATTCTTTGCAAATACAGGGTCTCCTACCTTAAAGGAGCAGTGTTTACTGCTGGAACCCAGGGGCTTTTCCGGGGTATATGCTGGGTGTAGGCGGTCTAGATGCGATCTGAGTTTTCTGCCCATCAGGAGTTCAGCTGGGCTTTTGTTTGTGGTACTGTTTACTGGAGAAGGAGCATCCTGATGACTTTGTCATGGATGTTTACTTGTTCCATTTTCTGTAATGTCTTTTTAGTGAACTGAACCATTCGTTCAGCCCTGCCATTGGCCGCCGGGTGAGCAGCTGAAGTCAGGGCGTGGCATATTCCCCCTGTCTGCTAGGTACTGCTCAAAAGCCAGGGCGGTAAATTGGGGCCCATTGTCGGAAACCAAGACATCTGGTAACCCGTGCATTGCAAAAAGTCTGTTTAGCTTCTTGATGACCGCATCTGTCGTGGTGGTCTTCATCTTGTTGACCTCGCGCCAGTTAGAGTAGGTCCACTGTTATCAGGAAGGTATGTCCTTTTGTAGGTCCCGCAAAATCAATGTGGATGCGGGACCAAGGACCCTGGGTCCTTGTTTCCCATTCAGCTGGTGGTGCTTTTGGTGGGGATGAGCGTGTTTCTTGGAATTTGCTACAAGAGGCAACCCAGGCTTCAATTTGTTTGTCCATACCTGGCCACCAGGCATAGCTCCTTGCCAACGCTTTCATTCATGTAACAAGTGTAGAACTTTCTTTTGCAGCTTCTCTGGTATGACCACTCGGTCTCCCCATAACACGCACCCTTTTTGAGAGAAAAGTTCTGTTTGTCTATTCTTGAAGGGTTTAAAGGTGTCATTTGGTTTGATTTCTGGCCATCCCCTCTCCACCCAGCTGAGAACCCATGCCAAACAAGAGTCCTTTTTTGTTTCCCAGGATATGTCTAGTGCTGTTAGTGGAGGTGATGGAAGTGTCTCAATTCGTAGTGCTGAGAGCGTGGGAGCTGGGTCATTGAGAATTTCTGGCAGTTGAGAATGGCTCAAAGCGTCTGCATGGGGAATGGCTTTCCCTGGTCGATGTCTCAACTGGTAGTCATAAGCGGCTAAGAACTCTGACCATCATGTCATCCTAGGGGATAGGATGTGTGGGGTTGGTTTGTCACCTGCCAAGATGCCAAGTAATGGTTTATGATCTGTGATGATGGAAAAGGATCTTCCATACACGTACTCATGGAACCTTTTTATTGCAGATACAATAGTGAGGGCTTCTTTATCCAAATGACTATAATTTCTCTCTGTTTTAGACAAAGTTCTTGAAAAGAATGCAATAGGCGCCTCTGTCCCGTTTGGTAGGATATGGCTCAGGATGGCACCTACTCCAAAGGGCGAGGCATCACAAGTCACAGTTAATGGAAGTGTCTCATTATATTGGATGAGTACTGCATCCGAAGTTAAAAGGTCTTTTACTTGTTGGAAAGCCTGCTCCTCCCAACGTCCCCAAAACCAGGAAGCCTTCTTGTCAAGGAGCCTATGTAGGGGTTCAGGAACAGTCGCCTTCTGGGGTAGGAAGATGTTATAAAAGTTAATGAGTCCCAGGAAGGCTTGGAGTTCTGTTTTGTTTTTTGGTCTTGGGGCATTTTTAATGGCAGCCAATTTCTTTTCAGTAGGGTGAATTCCTTGTTTGTCAAGAAGGTAACCCAGAAATTCAACCCTCTCAGTGCATAACTGGCATTTTTCCTTCTTAACCTTGAGGCCTGCGTCTTTGAACTTTTGTAGGACAGTTCTTAGGCATTTCTCTAACTGACTTCTCGTAGGGGTGGCTATCAACACGTCATCAAAATAGAGCACAACCCCTTTGATGCCCCGTAACAACCTTTCCATCAGACTTTGAAAAATGCCAGGTGCTACGCTTAGCCCAAACAGGAATCTGTTACATTTGAATGCACCTCTGTGTGTAACTATAGTTTGGGCTTCTGCAGTTTCTGCGTCTACTGGCAACTGTTGATAAGCTTGGGCCAGGTCAAGCTTTGTGAATACTTTTCCGCCCCCAAATGAGTGAAGGAGATGTTGGACCACGGGTACTGGATAGGCGCTCTGCTGTAACGCGTGGTTGAGGGTGGTCTTGTAATTCCCACAGATTCTCAAGGATCTGTCAGGTTTTATGGGGGTTACAATTGGGGTCTCCCAGTGAGCGTGGTCGATGGGTTCTAACACGCCCTACGCTATTAATTTGTCCAATTGCTCATCAATTTTAGGTTTGAGAGCAAAAGGAATGTGGCGTGGCTTCAGGCGAATGGGTGTGATATCAGGGCATAGATTAAACGAGATGGGGGACCCCTTGTACTTGCCTAATTCCTCCATGAAGACTTCTTGAAAGTCCTGGATGAGGGCCACTTCCCAGTCTACGTCTACTGTCTGGTTGATGCCTGCCATTCCGATTCCTAATGGCGCGAACCACTGCAGACGCAATAAGCTGGTCTCTGTCAACGATGGTGAGCGGTAGTATTGCGGTGTGGTCCTTAAAGGAGACCTGGACATGACTGGAACCAGCAACCGGGATTCGATTTCCCTGGTAGTCTTTTAATATGAGCCTCTGGGTGCTGAGGTCTTGGCGGCAGATGTCAGGAATCAGCTGCTTGAGCATTTTCCAGGAAACCATGGATAAGGAAGACCCGGAATCCACTTCCATGGTGCATGGACGATTTTCAATGGTGACCTTTACGCGGATTTTTTTTGCATCTAATGATGAAGCGTGGCTGATGGTGATGGTCTGATGTGCCTCTTCCCGTCTGGTTGTGCCAGTAAACATCCGGTTCCTGTTGTACTGGCTCCACTGGTTGTTTGGGCGGTCCCGATTTGTTGGTGGGGTACCTGCTGCTTGTCGGAAATTAGTCTCTTTCCTCTTGGGGCTGGATCCTTTTTTGTTCTGGCACACTTTAGCAATGTGCCCCCTTTTCTCACAAGAATGGCAGATGGCATCTAGGAACCTGCATTTTGATCATGGGTGGTTTCTCCCGCATCCAGCGCATTGGAAACTGGATTTACGGCCCTGCTGGTCTCGCTGTTCGCGTTCTGACCTGAGTCTGTTGACTTCTTCCTCTTCACTATCTGATGCTGAATTGATGTCCTAGTGGTGGGTGGATGAAGCGTATTTCTTTGGGGATGTGGCTGGGTCACTGGGTGTTTGACGTCTGGCCCCATTTGCTCAGCGCATTTGTGCTGCTGATTTGCGAGTGGCTTCAGCTGCAGTAGCATCAGCTATGGCATCTGCGAGGGTGATGTCTCCCTTTGCCATAATTTTGCTTTGGATCATGGGGTCCCTTAGGCCAAGAATAATTCGATCTCTCATGGCTTCCTCTAGGTTTATGAAACCACATAATCCACCCAAATTTCATAGGTCAGCTACAAAGTCCCTGATGTTCTCACCTTCACATTGGTCCCTCTGGTAGAATTCGTGTCTTCTGATGAGGGTTGGAACTGCTGGGGCGTAATGGGCATGCAGGATGGGAGCCAGGGTATCCCAGTCCATTGTTTTGACTTCAGCTGGTTTGGCAAGTGCTTTTGCCATTCTAAAAATGGCGGGTCTGCAATGCGTTAGGAAAACCGCCCTTTTTTGCTCGATGTAGCATCCTTCAAATTGTTAGATTCCAGGAACATTTGGAACCTGTCCATATATGAGTCCTAGTCCTCACTGGCTGGATCAAATGGAGCGGGTGGTATAGCACTGCTGGCCATTCTGCCGTTCTCTGCGCGTCTTCAGCCACGTGCTCTGAATAGTCTGTGAGTGCTCAGTCAGCTCTATCATCTCCGCATCCCACCCACATCTTTTTTTTTCCTGGTAGAGCTCTTTTTTCTCCTGACTCTTACCCCAAAGTATAACATGTCTGTATGAGATCATCCGGATAGGAACACAGTTTGTGTAGGAAGTATCATGTACTACTAATCAAAAGGTTAGTGGACCTTATTTGAATAACTTAAAAATATGTGTAACTATTGAAAAATGTTTGTGCATGTGTGTATACATATACAAATGAGGCCTTTCTTAATTTCCTTGACTTAAATACTTTATATAAAGTAATGTATTTCCAGGGAGCCAATCCTCTATTATCAGTATTTATCACTATTATTTTTGAAACTGTGCTTAAATTTGTCCTGCATTGTTACCAAATGTTTCCTCCTCTGGCACTTTCTACTTCTTATATTCTTTTATATTCTTTTTAAAGCTCATTTTATTGTTGCAAGGAGGCAAGAATACTTCTATTCTCACCACGAACTTAACACTCAATGCTGAGTTGACTTCCTGCTCTGATAAAGCTCCCTTAGGAGGAGTCCTCCAAATATCTGAAACCACAGAAGTAAGTTCGTCACAGAGCACCTCACAACTGATCAATGATGGAAGGATAGTGCTCTTCTGCACCTCTGATCTCAAAAATAATGCAACTGGTTCAGCCGAACTGGTATTTCCAACTATCAACTGGGTTACCATCAACTGTGCCACATGATTTAGATTAGCTAGAAAGCAGGAAATCATCCGTCCACCCAGTCACATAACCACATAGCCGTGCCCACAGAGCTGGTAGTAAAAAAAATTGAATCCCACCACTGCACAGGATACTTTTTTTGCATATAACAAATCAGAATCATGAAGGTTTCTGCAACCCTAAATCAACTGCAAGTATTATTTAACATTATAGAATTATATTTAATATTTTAAACTTCAAACTAAAGTATTTAATTGTATAATATTGATATTGCCAAACATTTAGCCTTTCCTGGTATATTCTTAGTGATGTGAGTATTATTTCTATTCTGTGCATCTCTTTACAGTACTACCTGCCAGGAAAGCCTCACATTAAATATATTATTTTAGAATTTAGATTAATTATTTAATTAGTTGCCCTTTCTGTCCTTCTGTTGTCTGGGGCTACTAAAATAGTTAATTTAGGAAAGTATATAAAATGCTAAAGGCTCCATTCTTAGGAAAGCTGTTGACTCTGATGAACTATTATATGAAGGAAATTAAAATGAAAATCAAATTTTAAAATGACTTTGGCATCCCCATTTATTTACACCTTGTACTGTAAGCATGAAAGGCAGCCTAATACATATGTTCAAAATGAATAATGACTCTGCATTTCTTTGTTTATTATCAAAATTATTCTAAAGAGTTTAAAAGCCTTCCCCACCTTTTAATGCTACTGTACCTCATCCACAATCTTATTAAGTTCCAGTTCAGGTGGAAGGTAAACTAGTTCAATTATTCTCAAAATGTTTTTCTTCAAGAATCTGTTTTCAGGTTCACTCAAAATTCAGTCACTCTAGCCTAGTAGCTAAACTTACTCAAAGGGCAAAAATAAAACAGGATTACAGCTGTCAAATAATTATGTACATATTTTTTTTCTTGAACTACCACCTGTTTGTTCACATTACAACTTTTTAAAGATTGCAGTGCCCTGTCTGTAGCTCTCCTTAATGCTGGAACTGATCTGAGACCTTTATTAGAAATTGGGGAGGGGGGGAGCAGAAAGCACCCATGCAAGGTTATTAAAAGGCAGAGATACAAGGAAACTTGCATGTATCTCCCACTTCAACCGCCATTCTTCCAAGCCATTTCAAGCACAAGTAGAGAAGGCAAAGTCTAACTTAGATGTCCTTCACTGCAATCCTCCTCCTTCAGCTTCCCAGCTGCCCATTGTACAGACTGATCAATTGGCTGCAATTCCCACAAACTGCATATTTCATAGCGAAGAATGCATTTGCGGGAAGCTCCCCCTCCTAGAAGAATGAAATATTTTGGGAAATATTAAAAAGGTAGAATATTATATTTCCCTAAAGGAGAAATGGAGAAACTTGCTCTTAAAGACAGAAAGCAGCTCCCAAGTCTTTCTTAATAGCCCAAAGCAGATGCCAGCACTGAAGAGAGAAAGAGCTTATTGAAAGAGGACAAGTATCTAGATAGCTCTATTCATAAGCAAAGCAAATACTGCAGGCAGAAATCCACTCAAGACAGGATATTTTAAAACTCCTTGACAGCCCCTCACCCATGAAAGCCATTAGCCACAAAAGAAATGGCCCAACACCCTTTCAGAACAAAAGTCCTGTTGTGGCCCGCCAGTGACCAGTGGAGTTGGCAACAGATTCAGACAGTGAGGGGGTTGGGGAGAAACATAGGCCCATCCTGGAGTCTGACAATTATCAACTGCCTTCAGAATCAGACATCAGTGGGGCAGAAGAACAGCTGGAGCCTGTTCCCAGTGTGGGCATGCGCAGAGCTGTCAGGAGAAGGGAACAGCTAAGGAACAAGGGTTGACTCAGGAATAAAGTGACAGATGGACATTGAATGGCCCCTCCCATAGGGAATAAAGAGGAGTGAGAGGGGTGTGGGGTTTGCAGGAGACAGTTCATTAATTAGGATGAAGATCTGTTCTTGACTTCTTGCCAAGTATTGTCTACTACACAGTGGCATTTGGAAGATATCAGCCTGGCAGCTCTCCAAGCCCAATAAAGGTCTGTAGTTGGGAAATCCCTTTAAAGGCTATTGGCCAGAACTTTGCTGGAGAGGAATTCACTTTAAACTAAATAAAAGGGGTTTTATCGAGTAGTTGGCTTCGTGCTTTTGGGAAGCCTAGGTCAGAACAAGCCCCTTCATTGTACCACCCCCAGAAGAGTTAAAACTTCATAGTCACAGAAACCTATAAAGATCCATCCACTCCTTCAATCATTTGTTCAGCTGATCCAGAGCTGTCTTTGTGGCTCTGTTCAATAAACTATCTTTCCAATCAGCCTCCATGTTGTTTCCAGCGTTTTTCACCCAGCTTGGAACTGAACCAGATGGATATTTCTTCCAACACATGTAAAAACAGGCAGATCATCCCCCCCCCCATTTTTCCTGTTAGTCCCCACATAATTTCATGAATGATTATCTGCTTGAGAAACCTTTCAAAAGAGAAATTATCCAGGGAGGACTGAAATCTTCTTGTGCACTGAATGCTCATCTCTTCAGCTTCCATAGCCTCCCTGTGAAATCCTACGGAAACAAATCTTGAAGAAAACCTGAACTTTTTTAGGAACTTCCTTCTGCTCACACATTCTTATCTGGTGAGCTGGAGCATATCAAGCAACAATCTGATGACTAGTGACAGAAGCATCCTTATGCTATCTGCAGAAAATGCAGTGACAATTGCTCACATTAAGGAAAGAAAAGAGAGATTAAAACATGGAATAGGAAGTTAAAAGAAAAAATGGTGGGACAGAAGGCAAAAAAATGACAGAGGACAAAATGTCTCAGAAGGACAACAGGTATGGTAGATTTCCTGTTGCAGACGGGCTCATAAATCCAATACTCTACAGTATATGTTTTAGAAAAACAATCTGTTATAAGGGATAAATGGTTTGTTTCCTACTCACAGAAGAATTCTACCATCACCAATAGCACTGCTACATTCCTATGTCCAGCTGTTTCCATAAAAAGGCACAAGATATTCAAATATTGAAGAAATGACATTATGAAGTCTCTCTTTTATCAGAGTATTTTCTTTTCCTTTATTCTATTGCAATTTTATTTTGTATTTTATAGTATTTAAATGCATATTGCTTAATTGTTCCACTTCTCTCAGTCTTGATTTCTAAGCTTTACATGACTGTTACATTTGTCTTTTGTGTTTGATTGTTGCTTCTGTGTTTTTCACCTTGCTGGTTCTTCACTACAATTAAATAAATTGTAATTATATTCAATGGCAATATGCTCAAAACTAGCTATTGATATTCCTGCCTCACCAACAGTATGATACAGGCAACTTTACTATTATCATTACACTCTTGGAAACAATTTTTGTTTTGCAACCGGGCACAGGAGTGGTATTCAGCAGGTTCTGACCAGTTCTAGAGAACTGGTAGTGGAAATTTTGAGAACCAACAAATACCACCTCTGACTAGAAATTTTACAGTATCCTTCCCCTGCCACGCCCATCAAGCCACACCCACAGAATAGGTAGTTAAAAAAAAAAATCTGAATCCCATCATGAACCAGACAGCACTGTTTCATTCCAATGTACTCCTAAATGAAAGGTAGCCAGGTTCTTTTAAAATTATTTGGATCACTCTTGAATTAACTTTCTCTACAGAAAACTCACATTAATTTTAACATGAGTTATGCTTTAGTAGGTAAAAGGAGCCCCTTTCTTTAGGGGACATGTATGAGTGCTTTAGATTGCTCCAGAGAGCTCTTGCGTTTTTCAGGCAAATGGAACAGTGTTTCCATCATGGCTGCTCAATGAGTAGGAATGACCTTCTCTAAAAGATACAATGGACTCCCAGATGAAAGGGCAAGTAGACCAGTCATTTCAAGAACACTCTGCAGTACAGTTTCTTGGGTTATGAAATAACCTCACCTTGAATGTTACGAACTAAGCAAACTCGTTAGCTTGCGATTCTAATAGTTTTACTTTCACAGCAGGCTCGTAAACCTGCACTTCTAATTGGCCTGTTAGTAGCGGATCGTGATTGGTCGTTGTTGGCTAATCTGATTGGCTGTTAAAGGGTCGCCGCTGATTGGACACTTTCCAGTGCGGCAAACTCAAATCATTGATTGTTGTGACAGCAGCCAGCTCTATAAAAGGAGCTGCTGCTGCCCTAGCCTTTTGCTCTGTTCTGAAGTCACTAATAAAGAGTTGGAGTCACTGTTCGATGCCTCGTCTCCATTCTTGTGCCCACTCTCCCAGATATAACACTGGCGACGAAGGTGGGATGCGGAGACGATAAGAGCTGACTGATCACTTATTGCACGATAACAGAGCACATGGCTGAGACCGCACCAATCGCGGCTGTTGTGCATACAGTAAGTTAATAAAGTTGGAGCTTGAGGTAAAGTGCAGGGTTCTGGCCCTGCACTTCTGATTGGCTGTTAGGCAGCTAGACCAGGATTGGTCAGCTCTAACGAACCTGATTGGTCCTTAACTAAGAGTTCCTATTGGTTAAAAGAGCTAGCGTTCCTAGCTCGTTATTGGTTGAAACGTACAAGAGATGCCTATATAAGGCAGAGTTCACTGTTGTTGTTATTCAAGTCACTATGCAAATAAAGAGCTGAAGTTCACCATTCAAAGACTGTCTCCAGTTATTTCGACTCATGCCCAGTACTTAACACTGGTGACGAAGGTGGGATGTGGAGACGCCTGAACCGAAGAAGCTAAGAAGCAAACACCGAGCATGTGAAAGACAACGCCAACAACGGAAACCATGTCCGGCGGCAACATACCACCCGCTCCGTTCGATCCAAACCAAGAAGATTGGGAATCCTACATGGATCGTTTTCAAATGTTTCTCGAGACAAACAACCTAAAAGATGTCACACCGGCAAAGAAGAGAGCATTATTCCTGACGCATTGCGGCCCAGCTGTCTTCAAGATGGCCAAAGCGCTCGCCAAGCCTCGAGAAGTGAAGGCCATGAGCTGGGACGACCTCGAACCCCTCCTGAAAGGCCACTACGCACCGACCGTACCTACACTCGTGAGACGCCACGAGTTTTATCAGAGAAACCAACGTAAAGGGGAGAGTGTGGCCGACTTCGTGGCAGACCTCCGAAATTTGGGGGGCTTCTGCGGGTTCGCCGATTTGGAAGAGGCACTGAGAGATCGAATAATTCTGGGACTAGATGCACCAGCAGTACAAAGCAAGTTGTTGGCGAAAGGCGACATCAGCCTTGCTGATGCCATCGCCGACACGATTGCTGCAGAGGCAACCAAGAAGTCGGCCGCACAGCTTCGAAAAACCTGAAACCCTGTACCGCCAATGACCGGCGACGTTGCTACCAGCTCAGAAGAGAAGGCCGCCACCACACACCATGAGGACCTCTCTTCGTCGTCAGACAGCGACAAAGAAGGGGTCCACCGATTGCAGTCCGATCGGGACCATCGTCTGAAGTCCTTACGCCCTTGCGCTGGCTGTGGAGCCAACCATGCCAGGTCCGAATGCAAATTCTGCGATGCACTCTGCCATGAGTGCGGGAAACGAGGCCACATCGGGCGGGTCTGCCGCAGTTTGCTAGGCTCTAGCCAGGCCTCTAAGGGGGCTAACTACCGCCAATTGACAGGAAGCCGTCCTGTAAGGCGAATGCCAGTAAACCACTCCTACAGAAGTCCAGCCGTACAGAGAGAAGAGGCTCACCATACTATCACTATCGGTCACGCCTCAGCCTTGGACACTGAGAAGATCCGAGTCACCGTAGCCATCGAGAACCAGCCGTGCCACATGAAAGTTGACTCGGGATCATCCCTCTCGATGGTGTTGTGAAAGACACTCAAGCAACTTATTCCCACCATCCAACGCCAAGACCTCAAATTCCAATGCCTCATCCTCCAGGACTACCAAGGGAATCGAATTCCTGTCGTCGGGTCCTGCCGAGTCCGAGTTTCTTTCAAAAAACATACAGCGTACTTACCTCTAACGGTCATCGATAGAGATTGGCCTAGCCTACTAGGCCTCCAATGGTTCGCGCCACTCAGCATTGAAGTGGCCGGCATAAACCGAATTGGCGGTTGTGACTGGGAGGAGGATCTTATTTCTGAGTTCAGTGATGTCTTCGCGGACAGCTTAGGTGAGTATAAGGGGACCCCAATCTCATTCAGCCTAGATCCCAAGGTAGCACCCATTCGATTAAAGCCCCATCGAGTTCCATTCACCCTAAAAGCGAAAATCGACGAACAACTCGACAAGCTAATTGCTCAAGGCGTGCTAAAGCTCATTGATCACTCGCCATGGGAAACACCTATTGTAACACCCATTAAGCCAGACGGGTCAATTCGAATTTGTGGGGACTATCGGGCCACTCTGAACCACGCCCTGCAGCAGAACGCGTATCCAGTTCCTGTGGTACAACACCTCCTCCATTCCCTGGGGGTGGGAAGGTTTTCGCTAAATTGGATTTAGCTCAAGCTTATCAACAATTGCCAGTGGATGAAAAAACAGCACAGGCCCAAACGATTGTAACACACTGGGGTGCCTTCAAATGCACCCGGCTGCAATTCGGTGTTAGTGTAGCCCCAGGGATATTTTGGAGCCTCATGGAAAGGTTATTACAGGGAATCAAGGGCGTGGTCCCTTATTTCGATGATGTGATAATAGCGGCCCCTACGAAAAAAATTCTACAGCACCGTTTAAAATATGTTCTTAAAAAATTGCAAGAGGCCGGACTCAAGGTAAAAAAAAATAAGTGTAAATTGTACGCAGACAGTGTT